>NJDC01000031.1:58567-88537 GCA_002245475.1 Calephelis virginiensis | reverse complement strand
AATACTTTATTTTTCCCATACAAACTGAACGGTTGGAACGAAGTTCGCCGGACATAAGTATACGCATAAATTTGAGAATAGTTAGGTCCAATGTTCTTACACTGAGGCACGGTGCTTTCGTTTTCTCCATGCAGAAAAAAAAGGAACATCAAAGAGCGACTATAAAGGTGATTCCAGCATCTAACACATCTTTAAGTTTCCTAGTACTCACATACCGTTCGTACGTAGAATCTAATGGTCACATTAAAGTCTAAAAGACGAGTAATAGCACTTTGTTGAAATAGAAGCAGGATGGCATTTATCAGTACACTCGTAGAACTCTAATTAACGGTCAAAACCGTTATCTTTTATGACCTCTATATGACCGTTTTATGACAGTGCTGCTTCTAGGCAAAGTTTACGTTTTGTATCGGATTGGAAACATCTGTGAACTATTTTTGTTTTTGATTTATGTCGGTAATTCACTTACGGCTTCAGTAAAAATGTTTTATAGCTTCCATTTGCTGAACTAGCCAAAATTCAGTTATTGATTTATATCCGTCATGGAATCAGGTAATTACAATTGTATTAATACATAGAAACTTCAATACTGTGGCCAGAAATTGAACACGCAGATCTAAAATTTACCTATTTTTACCCGACTTTATACTAATTATGTGATTAGCGAATATTTTTGTTTAGCTTTTTTTAATTTATTATGAATACATTTTATAGCAAAGACAGTGAATAAGCACGTGACTCCCATATTGGTTAGAAATAACCTCGGCCGATAGGCTGATCTATCTATAGATAGGTCTCATAGATGTTTTAGATGCGTCGCTATTATATTGTCTTCGGCAAGTCGTGGTTGCCCTGGTTGTCCCTCTGCCTACCGCTATATATGGATATGGGCGTGAAGATACTTATTTACATACTTGCTATTATAGTTAGTGATGGGTCGATGTTAGGCCTAATCTGAAAGTCTAGTGGCTATTCCACCATCCAGTAGTATCTCTATTTTATAGCCTGAATAGGTTCGAAAGTCTATCTGCCTATTACCTAAGCTTCAGGTCTAAATCTATCTTATATAAATCTCAATCTATTTTAATCTATTAGCTATTTTATTAATTTGTACTACTCTTTCAATGAAGTACTGGAAAAAGATCAGTAATACACACACTGTTGATTCTACATCAAACCTTCAGAGTATGCTCTTTCACCAAACGATACACTTACTTCAACGAATAATCCAACCATCAAAACATTTTTAAACGGTTTTTCCGGAATAGAGTTCAGTATGCCTACTCTTGAATCTCGATGTCATGAGAAATGGAAATTGGAATCGTATGAGTCATTTTAGGTACTCTTGAACACAGTACTATCGGATTATTAACGTTTAGTTCCAGATAAATTCAACCAATTCTATAAAATAATGTATTGCTTACTATTAATTAAATGATATTAATTCGCCAGTACTCTGTTCAACGGTATCTAAAGTGACATACTCGATTCCAATTTCTAATATTGCATGTATAGAGCTTCAAGAGTAACCCTACAGTTCTCGCCTCTCTCTTTTATATATCCTACTGATTGAAAACGGGTGCCACGAAGTGCTAATTTGAGTTTCGGAAAAAGAAAGATGTCAGCTGGAGCCATATCATATTGTTAGGTGTTTGGTCAAAAATTCATTCACAAAGATGGCCTTGTGTAAAGGCGCATTATCATGTCGCAAAATCCAAAAACTTTATTTCCACAAATTTTTACATTTTCGTGGAATTTGCTCTCATAAACGCCACATAACGCGGATTTTTTTTTTTTTTATTTTTTGTTTATTATATTATTATAAAATAATTTATTAAGAAATATTATTTTACAATATTCTTGACTTACCGTTTGTGAGTTGCGAATTGAAATCCGAGAAAGAGTGGGATTGAAAGAAAGTGTTGGTGTTAAAATGCGAAAGGGCATTCTACACTGGGTCGGTCTTGTGGAAAGAATGACAAATGAAATATTGACAAAGCAGATATCCAGTGCGAATGTGGATGGATGTAGGTACCCTGGGAGACCAAGGTTGACATTCCACGATCAGATCATTCGAATATTATCCGAGGGTGGTGTCAAGAGTCTCCGAAACCGGCGTTTTTGTATGAAAAGGGTAATTAATGTTAAGGAAGCCAGACAGGTTTGTCAGGATCGTGAGGTCTAGCACTCGATACTCTCTGCCTACCCCGTAAGGGACTTTGGCGTGAAGATATGTATGTGCTTGATTACCGTTTGACCTTCCGTCAAGAACTCCGGGTGCACAAAATCCCGATAGGAAAAGAAAACACTCAACATGACATTGATTGTTGAATGAGTTCGACGTGGTTTTTTCGGTTTCGGCTCAGTTGGAAGGTGCCACTCCGAAACTTGTTAACTAGTTTGCAGGTCAAACTCGTAAGCCCATGTCTCATCACCAATAACAATGCGTTTCATGAATGTTAAGTCAGAATTGACTAGTTCTAGCATTTCCTCAGCGACTCTCATGCGATTGAGTTTTTGGAGAAAGTTCAGGACTTTTGGGACTTGCCGAGCGGCAACATGTTTCATGCTAATCCATATAACTAAAAGAATCTTTACGTGAGGTTTTTTTTTTTCAAATTTTATAGATACTGTCACTACTTTAAAGTTATCTATCTCTGTCTAATATTTGTAAACATAAGCACATCTTGCTTTTGCAATAATCGGTTCGTTAGATGTTGTATCTGGTTATTGAGAAATTGGCCAATAAATTTATTAATATGCACAGATATGTTTTGTTTATTAATAATTCAATGAAAGTATACAACCAATGCTATTCACTAGAACATTCGACTTTACATTTAATAAGAGACTTATTAAATGTAAAGTCGAATGTTTTCAAATATTTGTTGTATTTGTATAAATTTAATAACTTTTAAATAGTTACCCCTTCACTAAATAGTATAAAACAAAGTGACGTTCGCTGTCCCTATGTCCCTTTGTATGCTTAAATCTTTCAAACTACTCAACGGATTTTGATGCGGTTTTTTCAATAAATAAAGTGTTTAAAGAGGAAGGTTTGTATGTATATTCTTTATCCGTGCGAAGCCGGGACTGGCCGCTAGTTAATAATAAAACTTACACGCGTGCCGATCGGGTGTGTAACTTCACTCTTGCTACCAAAAAATAAAGTTACACGCCAGATCAAAAGGCGCGTAACTTTAATTAGCAAGGGCATTATTAAACAAGTTAATTAAATAGCAGTTTGTCTTGAAATCATAACTTATAGACACATTTTCGTACCTTTTTTCGTACCTTTCGTACCTATTCACTATATACAATAGATATATAGAGGACAGGTTCGCCGGTAGACATGCACATTAGCCCTAACACCCTGGCTACTAAATAGCGCCGTACCTTTAACATTATGTTCTGGTTTTGCTATTCTGGTGTTTGAAAAGTTTCTCCTTAGAACACAAAACATATTAAGTTTGTCGATTTTCTTGAAAATCATAAAACAACTTTTTTATTTTATAAGTGATAAGACAGCGCATAAGCACACGGCTCGCCTGATAAAATTTTACGACTGTCAAATACACTAGACGACTATATTATTATCTAAATTTAAATACATGAGTTATACGAAATTCGTAATAATTGCTACATTTGTCTGAAGATAATACGAGAAACTTTCTATAATCCCAGCTCAATCCTTATCTTTTTAGTTTGAACCCTCCACTTCTAACATTACACGTATCTCGGAGCATTTTATTGAACATTTCAAAATACTTATGGAGCAGACCATGAACAAAGATAGCATTCTAATGAAGGATAAGATTTTTATTTACGCATTTTTCAAATGAATATCGTAGGTTTCAACTTCAACGTATAAAAAATAGATATTTTATAATTTCTTAACGTGAATATATTTTGCTCAATCTTTTTTTTTTGTTACAAGAAACTATGATTTTTTTAATTTACGAACAAACAAATATAGATTTCAAAACTGCAGTCTATGATTTATGACTGAATTTAATCAAAACAAGATTTTTGACAAAAAATCGTGACACAAAATCTTGTACCGTCAAATGATACATCTATAATGTCACGAACTTATAATTATAAAGATAATTAAAATAATAGTAAAAAGTAATCGCCTCAGTGGTCTAGCAGTTCAGTTGTTGGACTTAATGTATGAGGTCCCGGGTTCGAATCCCGGGTCGGGCAACAAAAGAAAATTGGGTTTTTCCAATTTCCTAATAAAAAAAATGTTGCTCGGAATAGGATATGTGCCCGGTTGGCGATAGGCTTGCCACCTATCATATTGTGGGACTTAGTATCATCGGCTAGTCGTGGGTACCCTGGATGTGCCTCTGCCTACCTCTACGGGGATATGGGCGTGAAGATACTTTTAGTAAAAATATGATACAAAAATTCTATTTTATTAAAGTTATTAAATTTTTGTGTTCAGGGGTCAAAATCAGAATCAAATCGCAATTATCGTGAATCATTTTGAAATCAGTTGCTGAAGCGTGATCATCGAAAATTAAATTTCGACAGCCACATTTTTGTTATTTTGTTAATATTACCGTTATTTCCTAGGTTTCGCTTCTGTGGTCTAGCAGTTCAGGCGTTGGACTTGAATACATAAGGTCCCGGGTTCGATTCCTGAGTCGGGAAACAAAAAGAAAATTTGTTTTTCCAATTTTCTAAAAAAAATGTTGCTCGGGATTGGATATATGCCCGGTTGGCGATAGGCTTGCCACCTATCACATTGTGGGACTTAGTATCTTCGGCTAGTCGTGGGAGCCCTGGTTGTACCGCTGCCTAGCTCTTCTGGGATATGGGCGTGAAGATATTTTTTTTAAATTCTTAATTAGAAACATTACTGAACAAATAAAACAAATAAGTTAGTCACCCTGTACGCTTAAATTCTACAATAGTAGGTATTCAATGTGTTTGAAACATGTTTGAAATAAGGCACGGAGACACAATGATCGGACGATGGACGTGTCAAACAAAAATAACTGGGCGGAAATAGCAACCTTGCACCATCTTTGCACGTATAAACAATTTTATGCGAATTGGCACACGCAAACTCATAATTGACACTTTTTATTTTCCAGAGTCCCCGACTCTCCCACCTTCTAACGATAATAAAGATTACGAAATACTTGCTTGTTCTGTAATCACACAAAAGGAAAGGAAGGAGTGAAAATGCCACTTTCTAAACAAAAATTGCACTTGAACCAACAAACATTACACAATGTTTAGAATAATCTAATCAATTAATCATTTTCTCTGGAAATCAAATCTGTATCACGCACACTTTGTTTTAAACCTATAAAAAATATATAAGATTTGAGGTTACTTATTTATATGCACTTAAACTGTTATAATTTTGTACAATACTTTAAATTATTCTCCACAGGACAACCAGCAACTCGCTCTAATAAAGACATTTTATGTGAACGGAATTTGGTAATACAACATATAACCGCCTTACCTATCCCTGGCGCCAAAACGTCAATGCTTGCCGTTGGCGTATTCCGGTTCGGAGGGTAAGGTACCCGGTAAAGTTACTTTTGCTCGAGGCCTAACAACCCGGCCTCAGGTTGGCAACGCGCCATTGGCAACTTTGATGTCTCTGGGTGGCGCGAATTTCTTACCATCAGGAAATCCGTCTGCTAGTTTGCCTTCCAATATCATCAATCAAGTAGTAGTCAATTGCAGATTAGGCGCGCTAAATGTTATGTCAGCTAAAAGCGCCCGCGGATGGTATTTACACATGTATCAGTCGCGGCTTTAAATCGCGTCCGTAAGCCGCTGCTGGTTATATGTTTCCAGCTTTAAAAGCTCAAAATATTTAGTTGTGAACTAGACTATTTTTTTTTTTTGCAATTCAGGCATACACTTATCTAGGATGTAACATATTGGAAAAATTTTATTACAATCTTAACGTTTTGAAGTTTTTTTTTTATCCGATGATCAGTTATTATTTCAGCCGAATCCTACATTAACTCTTCTTTTGTAGTTTTTCAAAATAAAATTGTCGATTCAAGACATACGAAAAAGTTTTTGTATAGTTCATTGTCAAACAGAAAAATAATTTAGATGACGGTAATTAACAAAATCGTAACGTTACTTTTTCAAATATATTTAAATTAATATGTGTTCGTTAGAATCTGATAATGAGAAGTTTCGTAAAAATAATGTACTGTGTTAGCTTTACTCTTGTTGGACTCAGGGCGGATTTGGTCCACGTCTTTTATTGGATAGATTAAAGTTTTAAATCCGCCGTAAGAACCTATCCCTGGGTATATAATTTCAGTGCTGACCTCTGTCTTCCGTTCTGAAAAAAGGTACCCTGGGAACTTACCTCAACTTTTACAATAATGGTGCGTTAACAACTAGAAAGAAAAGTAAAATCATGTTGTTAATCACCATTATATTTACTATTACCATTTAATGTCTACAGAGAGCCTGTGTTTCTCACATCAAGAGATTAGTCTTATCGTTCGCCTTTTGACAGTAAGAAAACGATTTTTTATACTGCGTTCATTTACTCTCTCTGTGGTCTAGCGGTCCGGGTGTTGGACTTGACTGCACGAGGTCCCGGGTTCTAATCCCGGGTCGGCCAACACAAATAAAATTGGATTTTTCCAATTTTCTAATAAAAAAAATGTTGGTCGGGATTGGAAATGTACCCGGTTGGCGATAGGCTTGCCACCTATCACATTGTGGGACTTAGTGTCTTCGGCTAGTCGTGGATGCCTTGGTTGTACCTCTTCGGGGATATGGGCGTGAAGATACTTTTTTTTTAATTTACAGCTTCTTTGAAAATTAAAGCTAGCAAAGGTTTTGTCGCTTAACCTTATCAACGTATTGTAGTAGTATTTAAATTATGCGCTTCGGCTAAATTCGTCAAGCTTCGGAAATCCGAATGTATTTTGAAGACATATATACATATATAGAGTTGTTATTACATATTTAATATTTTTCTTAAATTTAGATTTTTCTAAATTTAATTTTTCCGCCAATTTAAAAATGAAAGTGTAAAAAGTGTAAAACCGAAGCGCATAATTTAAATAGTAGTATTAGAATTGAATAAGACGAAACATAAAATAAAATAGAATACAACTGGAACATTGTAATGCAAGCTTAATTAACTTAACTTATGCTTTTTCTTTGTTAAGTCATCTCATTTTAGCAACGCATCATTAACTTTTGATTTGCTATTAGGATCATAGGATCAAATTGTTGATTGCACATGACTTCCAATTTCATTAATGGTTTTTGATCTTTTTTTTTTATTTTTTTTTATGTTATAGGAAGGTAAACAAGCAGACGGATTTCCTGATGTAAGAAATTCACGCCGCCTAGAGAAATCAAAGGTGGTAATGGTGCGCTGCCAACCTGAGGCCGGGATGTTAGGCCTCGAGCAAAAGTAAGTAAATAAATAAAAGTATATCATTTATAAAATTTTAAGACATGTACAATATTTTCCAAAGATTTCCCATACGGGTCAGTCAAAATCATAAAAAAATAATTATTATGCTCATGATTATTAACATTGGAATATTTCATCGGCACTAATACATTTTAATATTTTTATTCCGCCATTCAAAGGCCAAATGTTACCTAGGACATATTCATTGACGTCGATCAAATAATTTTTTATTGTTATTTGAAGTAGAAAACGATAAACGGACGCAATCGAAATAACGACTATTATAAATAAACAATAACTATTTTGTTAAGTATCTTCATGCCCATATCCATGAAGGGGTAGGCAGAGGTACAACCAGGGCACCCACGACTAGCCGAAGACACTTAATCACCACAATATGATAGGGGCAAGCCTATCGCCAACCTGGCACATATACAATCCCGAGCAACATTTTTTTATAAGAAAATTGGAAATACCATATTTTCTTTTGTTGCCTGATCTGGGATTCGATCCCCGGATCGTATGAAGTCAAGTCTAACACTTGGACCGCTAGACCACAGGGGCGATAACTATTCTGTTATTTAATACAAGGGCAGTTATCTCATTTAGTGAAACAACAAAAGTTGTTTATATAAAATAAGACAAAATTAAATTATACCGAGCCGACAAATACCAGAATTCCATAATAAGCACATTTTCGTTTTTTATAGTGGAAATAAAATTTCTTAAGCGTAAGACGTATGAATTTTATTTTTTATCTCCAACATTAGAAGAGTCAAAGAAGATTAATATCTTTGAATAAATGAATGTAAGTATGCGTCGTTCTCATATAACATCTTCAAACATTTTTTTTAAATTTTGAAAAAAAATATAATTAAGCAGTCTCTTTACATTGAAAATTCGGTGGTATCTAATTAATTTATCGTATATACATGTTGAAATACCCGTCACAAATCGAAAATTCTCAGTATAAATAGTTTAGGTACAATCAAAATCAAAATTAAAATCTTATTTCAAAAATTGCTTGAAATAAAAATGAATGAAATATTGGAAAACACTTTTCTAGGAAATTGGGAAAATAGCCTACTTTAAGAATGTCAGGTTTATTTTATCATTTATCATCTTATCGTTATTAAGTCCTAGTACCATTCGGTATAATGTAAAAGACCCTTTTGTTCAGGAACACAAAGGAAAAAATGCCCCTAAAAATATAACGAATTAATGATTCATGCTTCCTGGATGTTGCGATTAGAATTTTCAGATTGGGAATACGTAAAATTGCACTAAAAGTTTTAAATTATAATGTGTAACGAACATTTATTTTTATACGAGTTTTGCTACGTATTAAGCGATAATGGGTAGGTACTTCTTAATAAGCGTTGCAACTTTTTTCTTAAAAATTTACTTTAGAGGGTGCTACGCGCATGGATGACTAAACAAAAAACACTTTAAAGGTGCTATTGTTTGAAAACACTTCGTTTTAAAAGGATATATTTTTTTTTTGCATAATTTGTTCCAAAACATTAACTTATTTATATTTCAATACAAATAACAAAAAATTAAAACTTTTGTGTTTATTACGTAATATGTCTATGTAGGTATATAAAGCATTTTAAAATTAGTGTACGAAATTGAGGCTGTATATTCTGTACAATTAACTGAAATGATAAAAAAATCGGACTCATAATAAACAAACTATAGCCGTTTTAACATTCCGCAAAAGGTCAATGATTTCGCTGTATTTACAGCAAAAAGCTGACCACGCTAATTTTTTAGCGACAGTAACTTAGTTTTTTTTTTACGTATTTTATTTGTGTTATATAGCCATTGTATGTCCCTAGTTAAAATATCGTTAACTAATTCGAAAGAACCTAGTATATGTAATAGTAATCTATTATTCAATAAAAAATAACATTAGCCTTGATAGTCTAATTTTCCCGTGAAGTATTTGCCACCTTCTCACAATTTTCCTTTATCCATCCACGTACCTAACTCCCTGTATATAGCTACGTATTTTATTCAGAAACGCTATTTCTATACAGCCTTTTCGATAAAATCAATTTTGAAGAACATAAATCTAACCGTTTTAATCTTCAGGAACTCTATTGAAGACGTAAATAAGATACAAGGAGACTAAATGGAAGAGAGGTAAGATTGACTGCAAGCTATAAATTTAAGTCACTCTTACTCAATATTGTACATACAGCGCAATATATTTTGATAGTACATCTTCATATATTTAGACCTTCCCAATACTATAGACATATTTTCTTAAAATTACTTGGATACAGAATCCTGCATCAACCTGCTGGTTGCTTTCCTTTTTCTTCCCCATCTTTAAGGAACAGTGACAGTACTGAAAAATATCCATAATTTGAAAAGTTCGCCCCAAATTAGCACAGATATAAATATTCCAGTATCATCTCCAACAGACGAAACTCTTTGTCATAAGATTTAGACAGGTCGGCAACACGCTATTAACATCTTTGTTCTCAATAGACGATTAAACATCGCTTATGGCATAAAGCCATGCCATGAGCTTACGTTAGCTCATGGCATGGCATAAACATCGTCATTGGTTTGTTTCCTTATTATAATATAAAAATCTGCATACAGCAGCGATTTCATCAAAAGTGTGATAAAAAAACACTTCTGTCCACATTGTATAGGTTTTTAAGTACCTATAAAAAAAACTTTTAGCTTAAACTAAAAAAAAAGTCTAGTGAAGTACTTAACAAAGCAGAAGATTTTTATAGATTAATTGTAAAAAAGTTTTGACATTCATTCTCCTAGAATAAAAAGTAAGTGAAACGAGCTTTCATACAGATTATTCGTTTTCCTTTCGTGATTTAACTTTTACTTTACCCTGCTGCTGAAAATCTTAACAATTTTATACTTTGTAATAACTTTGAAACTGGCACATTTATTTACCGCTGATACAGATCCTCTGATCTGCAAGCCGATTGAGTATATTTACGTTTCTTTGGATTTTCCCTGAGACATATAATCTTAAGATAAATCCGTCCAATGCCAATTACTTTACTATGTGTGATTATAATACCCCAACTTTACTGATTTTAAAGTATGAAAAGCGTTTGAAAAGCCGTTCAATAATAGTTTTTGAGTTTATTGCGAACAGACAGATAGAGGCGGCTAGAGAATTTATTCTATATAATACGAGCAGCCCATCCCGGCTTCGCACGGGTGGGCAAATTTCCAATTTTTTTATAGAAATGAGGCACCCTATGTGCGTCAGCAATAATGACTACTTGTAATGGTAAAATGTTTTTTCAAATCGGTCCGGTAGTTTTGGAGCCTATTAAATAAAAACAAACACACAATCAAATCTTTCCTCTTTAACATTATAGTGTAGATGATATACCGACAGCAGCTCCACCTACCGGGTCCAATTGTATTTTGAAACCATACAGAAAACTATCAAAATTCCCATTTAAATTTTCAAATCTGTATAACAGTTGAGAAGTTAGGTATGTGAAATAGGTAAGTACGGAAGGATCATTTTTACGACCCGGTGGGAATGAAGCATAGTCCCGCTTTAAAAAGTAGCCTATGTTCATCAATGACAGTATTCGTTTTCAATCGTAAAAGAATTTTCAATACTGTTCAATACAAACAAACCAGCAATCAAATCTTTTTTCCTTATAATTGGTGTATCAATCCTGTCAAAAGTTCTGAGAATGCTCGTACTTACCTACATTACGGCGATTAATTTTTATATACATATATAAAAAATTATTTGCTCTGCACAATATGTGTCTGTGAAACAGTGGAAATACACTTACAAAATTTCAACCCAATCGGTAAAGCCATTTAGCAGTTGACATACCTACAGCAGTGTCACCTATTTGAACACGAAAGGGCGATTCTCCCCTAATCCCATTGTCTTAGTACCCGTTTTCCCGTAGGAATTAAGCATTTTACCAAGATAAAATCCCATTTTTGTTAGCGAATAAGAATTTACCAAATCGGCCGGGCAGCTTTAGAGCCTATTCAAACAAACAATAAAATCTTCCTCTTTATTATTAGTATAGATCACATAAATTCTATTACCCGAGCGAAGCCAGGTCAACTCGCTAGTGCGATACAAACTCACGTGGTGTTGTGGGTCGTCGCGTTTTATGATTTTCTAGGGTAGGTAGGTATGTATTTTGTCAAGAATTCCAATTTTAATTTTGTAATATCTTTTGAATGGACTTTTCGATTTGAATAATTCAAAAATTAATCTCAAGGTATTAAAACAAATTTGAATATGAAATGATTTATTTAGATTAGGAATAATAAGAAGGTATGGCTAACATGTTCCGAATATGACTACTATTTTTAATAACTTTTTAAATGTATAAAAGTAGTTATATTGCCGTAACTGTAATAATTAGATATACAATGTCGCAAACTTTTTTGTAGATATTAATACGTTCTTCAATATTGTAGAACATCTTATACTGCTATTATCAATGGTTTTCGCAGCGCATGCGGGGACGGATATTTTACAGCTATTTTTTTACACCTTGTAAAAAAATAGCTGTAAAAGTATAGATGTAACATGTAGTGATTACTAGCTTACGTCTGAGCCTATCCAATATCAATTTTCTTTAAAGTAAATAGGAATCTCTTGATAAATAAACACTAAAATAAAAAAACACCTGACAAAATCTACATATAACATAACTAAGAACTACCTTTCTTAGAAACTTCAAACAAAAAAAAACATCGTATCGGTCCATCAGTTCAAAAGTTATGATGACAGACGTACATGCACACAGAGAAACGTCAAACTTGTAACACTTCCCCTTTCCATTGGCGGTTAACAAATCTTTATCAGAGTATTAGTTACATCCATAATTTCAAAAACCCGAAATCAATTGAGTTCTCAGAGGTAGATAAGTTTCCAAATTATTCAAACAGATTTACAAGGAAGTCCAAAAAAGTTTTGATTTCTCACATTAACCCAACCCAATATCTTTCGAATCTTTTTTGAATCTCAGACCCAAATCTTTTACGATTTTATAATTCTTATGGAATCACTCATTCAGGAAAACCTGTGTCGTCCCAAACGCACCGGGAACATTTCCCAAATGATTTGGCAACTTATACCCGACTAAATTTAAAATGAAATCTCACTGAGTCAACGCTCCCGTGGCAATACCCAAAATAACCCCGCAGAGACGACAATCATATAAAATACCAATCAGTTCTCGGTGAAAGTAAAATACCGAACATTGTTATTCATTTACTCGCCTAGGGAAAATTGTCACTCCCTATGTATTTCAGCTATCAAACCCTCAATGATTGGCAATATTTGGTCGATGTTCGACATTGGATATACGTGTATTACTAAACACATTTTTATAATCCGTATATCCCTGTGCGAAGCTGTTAAAAAAACGACGGGTGCCGACAAAAGTAACAACTTGAATATTAACGTTGTCCGTTTTTGATATTTTGTAATGGTTAGGGAATAATTTTGCACAAATTGCTTTAGTTATCAGTATGAAAGTACTATCATTTATGCGGTAGAATACAATATTCATTTATTGCGCTATCGTACACAAACATAACAACACGAATATTCGCGCAAGCGCCCTGCGCCGTCTTACGATTTTTTATCAGGTCACGTGTCCTGACGCGAGTTTAGAAGTTTTCAGTCATTCCAAAAAAAGTCGCCGCTAAAGAAATTTTCACTTCAAACATTGTGTATCAAATTAACAAATAACGATCTAAGCAAAATTTGTATTGTCAGCCAGTGATTTTGTTATCAAGGGTGATACATTTTCATAAGTAATCAATGATCACTAAAGCTACTACATTATAAAAAACTATGTAGTAGAGAGCTACCCGGATAGGTACCACTGTCTTATATGCTTTATGCCAGTGGTGTCTATATTTTATGCTGTGAAGATCGACTTGAGAAAAAGTTTAGGGCTTAAAATCGACAGCTTTATTTTTAAGATTTTTTTATTATCTATTAGTAATAATAACACGATTTTATATTATAATTTATTTTTATGTTGTAATCATAAGTAATTATTAGCAGTTTTACATAATTTCTTACTATTTACACACATTTGTAGATAAAAAATATTCGAAATTCGAAAATAAAATCTTATAGGTACTAACTGGCTTTACGTCTAAGATCTACCGTGGAACTTCTCGCGGTCGACCGTTTGGGCACCACTGCTTTATGCTATAGCGCCAGTGTTTGCCATTATTGTGTTCCGTAACAGAGGGTGGGGCAGCTAGTACACAAACCAGTATACGTGGCGTAAGGTCCTGGTCACAAAACAGTAACGTCTAAATGGTGTCTATAGGCGAGAGATGTATGTAAACCAACGGGACTTACCCGGTCGAGTCACGATGTTAAGGATAAGGAAACCGACCTTGCAAAGTTCAGCTGCTTTGTTTTTTTTTATGATATTAGAAAGCAAACAAGCAGACGAATTTCCTGATGTTAAGAAATTCAGGCCGCCTAGAGACACCAAAGGTGGTAATGATGCGTTGCCAATCTGAGGCCGGGATGCTAGGTCTCGAGCAAAAATAAGTTTACCGGCTACCTTACCCTCCGAACCGGAACACGTCATGACGTTATGGCGGCAGGAATAGGTAAGACGGTGGTACCAATCCGGACGAGTCGCTGCTAAACTCTACCATCTAGTCAGATGTCACGGTGTTAGTGACGGTGAACCTATGCTCGCCTTTTACGTGGTGCCTGCCAAGGAAGGCAGATGGTCTATTCTACAAAGAAGCCCGGACCAACACAGGGAAATAAAATTGACCATAAAATAATCAGCGTATAGTGATTAAAGGTATTTAATCATTTAGTTGCTGTAAAACTGCTTCAATCAACTTCGATTTAGACATTAAATTGTCTGAGTACACGAAAAATAGCTTTTTTCGAGTTCTCTAAGATTCCGTATCCAGATCTAGACTTGGGCAGCGGGACCCCTTCAAAAAACGCTCTGTCAAAACTCAAATAAAATAAAAGTTAAAAACGGTTTACAACTAAGAAATCGATTAACATGCTTAAAAAGAAGCAGTGTAACAAATGGCGCTCTGTAGAGGATTATTGGCACTATATTGAAAAATCAATTGAATACAAGTTTAATAACATACGTGCTGAAAGTGTTAATAAGATCACGTAGACAAATGAGAAAAACAGACTTCATATTTTGTATTATATATTTTGGTAATATAAAAGAGGTCAAGGCCAGCATTCGTCTACGTATTATAGAATCTATGAAATATATTAGACTAGATTCCAACCGCGGCTATGCCCGCTTACTAAATAATGCTATTCATAACTATGCCATTCATATATAATTATGCATTATTTATTAATAGTGCTACTCTGTTGAATGTAAACTATCAAGTTTTATCTAAGTACGTTCAGTTGTGAAAGATAAACTAACATTAATGCATTGATTTATCCTCACTAACTTGCATTTATGTTAGTAGAGGTTACGGATTAAAGATTAGTAGGATATAGGTATAGGTACGCGTATATTAGTAAGATTTAGGCCTTTAGTTTAGCCTTTTTGGTTTTCCTTTCCCAATGCAGGTCCGGGTCTCCTGTGTAGAGTAGACCGTTTATCTGTCGTCTGACAGATCGTAAGAAACGATCACATATTATTAAATCCTTCATTTTGCAATTGTTGGTAACAAGAGCACTGGCGGTAAAGTGCAGCAACTTGCCTTGGTAGGGATCCACTGCCTCACCTTTTTCTTCCTCTACAATTAATGTCAATCTCATGTTCCAGTCTAAAGTATGAGGTAGAGGGTAAATTTGCACTATTGACCTAATATCCCGAGCACAACACAACGACGCACCTATAACGTATATGGTGCCTCTAGGTCCCTGTTGCCTCCTAACATCAAGAGAGCCGTGTGCTCGGACGCTGTCTTATGACATTAATGTTTCTTAATATCTCGATAATTACAGTTACATATGGCAACAGATTCCAATTAATATAGAAGGTTAAATATTCTGCGCAAGTAAATGCAAAATTTACATTACATGTGAAATTACATATATGATCAATACTAGTCGTACTAGAAATTGACCATGGGACCCCATGAAACCAAGTCCAACATCGAACCGGATAGATGTTTATGTTTCTGGACCTACGTATTAATTACATATATTCTTACATTTATTTAAGTTTTATGTTAAATAGTGTCTAACTAACGCCAAAACCACAAGCATTTATAACATTCTTGGCCGCTAGGTAAATTCATGTAGTTGGTACAAAAATATTTATTTATTTACTTCAATAACGCAACGTATTTGAAAAATATACATAAAATAAATAAGGATTCATTATCTTATACAAAAAATACAGACACCAAATATCTTGGAAACGTGACGAGCTTAGCTGTATATTCTACGGCTCGTTAGTACCCCAGAGAAAATGTTTAGTGTGGTAAGAATAGCGAAACTGTTAAGATAAGGAAACCTTCTAGCGATTCCATTTTTATATTTTTCTACGAAGATCTAAAGGAAATTGTTATGTTACAGCTTATGTTACTCTATCTTTAAATATATTTGTCTATAATATATCAAGATCCCAGGGCTCCCAGATGTTCCTTTTTTTCGTACATTCGGGCTCATATAAAAATCAAGACTGAGAAAATCATGTCACGTTCTACCACTATCTATCACATTATCACATATTTTGTGGGACTTCATGTTTTTGGCTAGTCGCGGATACCCTGGTTATACGTCTACCTACTACTCTGCTGATAAGGGCATGAAAATATATTTTTTTAAAACTGATAAAATAATAAAAGGTTTGTTATTACTATAGGAGATTTGGCGTCACGTATATTATGTAATTTGACCGTCGATACAAGGTAGCAGGTATGTATTGACACTACCTTACCCTTTTATTCCTGAGAATATTATAAGTAAGTGGGATCTTGATCTATAAATTATCTTATCACGCGCGAATGGATACAAACATTTTGTTCGTTTTTTTTTCATGTTAATTATTTTCAAGAGAAGTTTCATGTTAAAAATTAACATCGTACTAACTATAATAGGACACCGTCTATTAAACTCAAACTCAAATAATATTTATTTTGTAGGTAAGGCATCTTCCACTTAAAACAAGTCAGTGTTACTTACATAAATAATGTTGTCCATACACAAGCATTGACATCACAGAATTAACTTAACAATAATTATCATATTAACAGTTCAATATCGGCTCAGCTAGTTTTATAAGATATAAATTATAAGATATAAATATTAACCTCTATTTCCTTTAGTAATGACATCACACGTAAACGCAATAATATATAACTAAAATATTTGTTTATGTTTTAACCATTGTCAGGTTCTTAGGAAAGAAAATTAAATGTTAGTTGATTTTAACATCCATATTTACGACTGAACAATTAATTAGTTTCGTTTCAGTTACTATAGTATAAAATTGAGATATACGAGTTGCTATGATGTTGCTAGATCGATAGTCCAAAATAATTGTGATTTTTTGAGACAAAATATAATACGACTTTTTTAAATGCTTGTCTGTTACTAAAATTAAAGCGTCAATTTTAGCTATGTTTGATCTGTAGGGTTACCCTTAAATCTCGATATCATGCGAATTGGAAATTGGAATCGAATGTAACATTTTAGGTACTTTTGAACACAGTACTAGCGGATTATTAACATTTAGTTACAAATAAATTAATATTATATATATTAATATTTTTTTTTGTTTACTATTAACTATATTTTAATATTTCGCCAGTATTGCATTCTAGAGTACCCAAAATGACGTACTCGATTCCAATTTCCAATATTGCGTGAATCGAGCTTCTAGAGTAGCCCTACTGAACTGCTTTAAATTCAACGGAAGTCGCAATGGTTAAAAGCCACTGGTAAACACCGATTTACCATTTCCGAATCGTTCAGGTCCCCAGATCAGTGCAGACCAGTGGTTTGAGTCAACGAAGCATTGGAGCAAAAACTTAAGAGCAATGAAATTGCAAAACCCGACTTCAATTTCATTACTACGTCGCGGTTTGATCATTTTGTTTTCAAAAATGTTAAATTAAACTAAATTTCTTTTTTGTGTTTGAGATTGGATAGCAACAGTTATGTCATGACGTTATGGGGACAGGAATAGACAAGGCGGTGGTATAAGTTAACATAGTAAATACTATTTTTATAAGTCGTGACAAAGTATTTTTTCCATTATCAATGTTCGTTGCTGAGATAATATATAGATTGAATGTTTTTATATTTATTCGATATAAGGGAAGCGCACCCCTTATTTTTAAATATTGAATAGGCTCTTTAAAAGCGCTCCTGTAATTCCTAAATAGAAGACGAGTGTCCAACTTATGTGTATTGAGATTATAAAACTTTCATAGTTTTCTTAAAAAAAAAGCTATATTTTTTAAGTTTACAAATTTCTTGCGTGTTCAAAATCATATATCTGTCAAATAATTTATACGCAATGTGCTTAAAAATGAGTTCATAATGTGTATATTACATTCTAGAAGCCCCAAAGCAGTCGTAAATTAAATATAATACAAGTACATAATTACTTTTTATATAGAGCGTCTATTATGTACAAACACTATTAAGTTTTCTTGATGGATTTCCTTATTATAAAAATAGTCGTATTTTTATTGATGGCCTACGATAAAATATTTGATGGCTTAGATGAGCAAAATATGTATTTTGGCCGCGCTGCCACAATATTGGTTGGAATATTAAAAACCTTTTTGTTTTATGTTATTTGGCGTTTATTGTTGATCTATTAAAATATAGCAATGTATATCCGTCACGTTTGTTGATATTTTAAGGATTATCATAACTAGCATGGATGTTTTTTTCATGACAGTAATCATGACCTGCTTAAATATACACATACATAATTAAGGTTAGATCATATTCAAGTATGTACATCTAAAGTGGATATCGGAAAATAAGTTATCATTCAGATTTAATCAAAATGTCTTATGATTTACTGATGTACACCATAAAAATAATATACAGGGTTACTTTCAAAGAACCGGCCAATTTTAATACAATGGTTAAGGCTAAAATGATAATGCATTTCAAATGTTATTGCCAAATCGTAATATTCCCTTTCATAAATATTCGTTCAAAATAGTCCGCGTTAAGCAAAGTCGCTTGTAGTTACGCTATGTTGTACCTAATACGATTCTTAACGTCAATAGCCTGCGCATTCGATTGCGGTCGGCGGGAACCAGTTGAAAGGTTTGTTTACGTTGTAACATTTTGTATTTTGCTTGGGATAGAAATTCTAATATACATTTTTTTTAATTCTTTAAAGATCGAAAATGTTATCAATTCCCAACCTTCACTCAAAATTTGAATGAATGAATGAACTCTTTATTGTGCACAATTAAGCTTATTACAAAATGGTACAACTAAGTATTAACAAGGGCATATTATTATAGTTTATAGTACACAAAAGGCGGTCTTATCGCCAAAACCCTTTATAGTATAGTTACTTAAAACTCTTATTAGGATTAAGTTTTTAGAATGTTGTTCGGAACACCGCGTCCAAATAAGGTAAACATTTAGTAATGATGACATTCCTAAATAATAATGATAATAAATCATCTTTATTTCACGTAAACCTACAAGAGGCACTTGTGATGGGTCTAAATAATAATAAATCTACCACCGGATCGTAACGCGGCGGCACACTGAGAAGATCTAGCAAGAAACTCAGCGGGCTTGTCTTTTTTTTTCTTGTTTTAAAATATATTTACAATAATTAATGTATATATTATAAGAGATTGGCATGAGGAGCAATTAATTCCAAGCAGTCTTATCTGCTAAATATTAGGCATTTTTATAATAACCCTTTTGATTTAATTTACATTTAACACATTTTTTAAATTTATTAATTGGATGTTCTTTCATATAATTGGGAAGTTTGTTGTAGAACTGTATACATAGGCCCATGAAAGAATGGCTTACTTTGTGGAAACGAGACACATGCACAGCAAGATTATTTTTATTCTTTGTATTGACACAGTGTATATCACAATTTCTTTTAAATGAACGTAAAGAATAAATACATAAACCAATAGAAGCTTTCACATAGAATTATATCTCCATATCAGAGATATACTTTCAGATCCGCCGTGTATAATAATAATCTAATAAAACCGGATCTCGGAGCGGGGCCGTATCTGCTAATGAACTTGGCAATTGGTTTATTTTGATGACAGGGATGTACATCATTTAATTACATTGTACTCGTAGCTACCATTTGTTACGAAATACATCCCTTAAAATTGATCGAGATATTTACTCTGGTAATTATGAAGCTGTTTTAACTCAGATAAGATCGCCTCTGTGATCTAGTGGTCCAAGTGTTGGACTTGGCTTCATGAGGTCCCGGGTTCGAATTAAATAAAAAAAACTTATTACCAATTTACTAATTAAAAAAAAATGCGCGGGATTTCATGTGCCCGATTGGCGATAGGCTTGCCACCTATCACATTGTGGGACTTTAATGTCTTCGGCTAATCTAATTCGGTGCCCTGGTTATGCCTCTGCCTACCCATGGAATGTACCTTAATGTACTTATGTTTATTAGTTATAGAATAAGTGACCTGCTTCTACATTGTAAATGTAGGTACCTCTGTAATACCTTTTAATGATACTTTTTAGGAAAATGAGTTTCATAATTTGGTACGAGTATGTGTCTGATGTTTTTAGAACTTATACCTTTTATCGTAGGTTTCTTCTTTTAAAAAAAAACGATGGGTACTTCAGGAGTGCCGGCAGAAACGAAAACTTGAATATTAGCATCGTGCACTTTTGATATTTTGGAATGGTTAGGGAATAATTTTGCACAAGTTGCTTTAATTATTGTGTGGTAGAAAACAATATTCATTTATTGCGCTATCGTACACAAACATGACAACACGAACATTCGCGCAAGCCCCCTGCGCCGTCTTACGTATTTTCAATCAGGTCACGTTTTTACCCATCAAAAAAAAAGTTCGCAACGCCGCTAAAGAAGTTTTCACTTCAAAAATTCTAGCTTTCCACAACACTATATTTTGTTTAGTATTGTAGAAAAGCCAAAATGTCATTAAACACAAAGGGCGTTTCTACTTAGAGCCAAGTACGTAATTATTTTAAACTTTTATCATCGGCTGTTCCACTTTGACCTATCTCTTGAGACATTAAATGTGTACCTAATACGTAAAATTTTGCGACAAAGTCACGTTTGAAATTAAAGACCAAAGTGTATGTACAATTTTCGTCTTAAACGTCGACTTAAGGCATATACTTCTTAAAATTACCTTATCACGCTAACATACGAATATGACAAAGTCAAATAAAGTCTGTACGTATTCGAGCGACATCAAAGCTTTAGGACTAATTGCTCGCGGCTTAGATTAAATAAAATCTTAAAACATTTGTAATTTATTATTAAGAGCCTGGTGTTCATATCAAATAAGGTAAAGTTACTTTATTCGTACTACCAAATTATGAAACTAATTTCTTTGACTAAGTTTTTCCTAAAAATGGTATTCCAGAGGTATTTACACTGACTTGCTTATCCTGTAACGAATAAACAGTTAAGTGATAACAGCTTAATAATTACTAGTATTGTCTTAGGGTGGTAGTTATTGTCTTACCAGCATGAAAATAGTAATTAATGTGAAGGAAGCTAGACAGATCGCAAGTATTATAAAACTTGGCTCTCAGTAATTTCAGCCTACCCTGCAACTGTCATGACGGGAAGATATATATGTATGTAATGTAATAACACAATTTATAACGTTGTTACAATACTTGTATGCAGTAAGTAGGAAAAGGCAGATTGGTTATAGTCCTGGTTGCCGAGGAGTTTGTATTGCCATTTTCTTCTCAGTGGCAGTTTACGGTAGATAGGGTCAAAAGTTTTACGTTTTAAAAATTGTTTGTGTTAATAATTAATCATGTAATTAATATGAAAAACAATGTCATAAATAGTAATTTAATAAATATATTAATATAGATTTTATAAATAGCTATTAAAATATTTGCACACAACAAGTTGTTAAAATATGTTGAAAATACCTAAATAATTTTGTAACATCTATTTAACACTCTTATTCTGAAAATAAATATGTTCATTTAATTTCAGTTATTTATATTATTTGGTAAACAAATACCATTTGCTAATAACATAAAACTTCATGCATCGTCACATTTTGACCCCTGGCGGAAAACTAGAGGCGTTTTAAGTTTGACATGTGTATGTGTGTCTCGGTGGCATCATAACTCTGACAACCGAAGATTAGCCGAAGGAACATTTATATTTTTTTACTTTAGCTTGTAACGATATGCTCTGTAACTTTCAAAACAGCGTCCTATCAATATTTGGTTTATACTTCTCTCAAAATTCCCTTATATTTTTGGATGGGACAAAACTTGAAGAAAGGTGAAAGGTATACAATTACAAATTGAACAAACCTCACATTAATTGTGGCGCCTGGTCACAAAACTAAATTAATTAACACAAAGATTAAAAGTAATGTCGATGCCAACTAAACGACATGTTTAATATGATTACGATTAGTTGTATTAATAAAAGTTATATCATAACAATTACAGCTAATTTTAGCTTACAGGATTTCTTGGCGTTGTACCTACTGAATGTTTAGGGCGCCAGCTATATTAAGACACATAATGTTGTGATTTAGTATGCTTAACAAGAAATACTTTGACTAAACGGTTTGGTGTTGTGAAGTTTGAGATTATTCAACTTAACCTCAATGCTCGCAAACATTGTGTTCCGGTTTGTACATCAACCAGGGATTTAGCTCTCAAAGAAATAGTGGTCACCTTCCTAAATACAGCCAATTGCGAGGGGAAGATTGGATTCGCTCATGATCTATCCAGTGCATTCCTTCAACTGAGTAGCTTACAAAATATAAGACTTTCTAATGAAGGTTTTGCTATTTACATTATCATAGGAAAAACCTTTAGGTAGACACTGCATATCATCATCGCCATTATATCGGCCTTAACGAACTTAAATTTGGACGAAATGAAATTGGACGATCCGAATGTACTAAGACTGTAGACATGCCCATTGTACTCACAATGGTAGATCCGCCCTTGTTGCAAAATAAGAAAGCCGGTAAACTTGCTAATGTAAAAAAGTTTAACAATCTAACCTCGGCTAACAACGTATAATCACAACCGATTCTGTAATGTCTGCTAACTTAATACAATATAAAAAGCATATGAACTTATTTGTGTACCAACTAGTTAGGGTATCATATTACATCATTCACGTAGGACCGATAATCTGTCTTAAAAGATTTTTATTTTCTTTCTGTAATATTGAGTTCAATATCAAATCTGATAAAAGTCTACAGTCTAAGATCCGAAGTTAGGTCGACCTACACCGAGCTGATAATAGGTTGTAACCTGTTTTATAACAAATTTAGTACGTCAGAAAATATATTAACAATGGATTGCCAAAAAAAATCCTGGACAATTTTTATTTTTATGTTTTAGAATGTTTTATTCATTAATTGGTGCAATATTAAGATTTTATCACGACTTAAATTAAGTATAAGACGAAGTTGCAGAAGTTAGGTTGTTTGTTATTTATCTGGATTGCTAGGTATAAACAGATCATTGTCGATGCTAGTTACTTTCACGGGATCAGATAATCGAAAAAAAAACCAACATAATACGTGCAGTTCTATTACAGTTGATATATAGGGTTGCTTGAAAAAAAAATTTGGAAATATGAAAAAAAATGTTTTTTAATTTAAAAATATTCGGTCCATAATTTGTTTAGGCAACCCATTTTTGATAAGATCGCTAATATATTTATTGATGTAGGTTCGGATCTTCTACCAATAGTTTAGTTCAATTTCGTCATTGTAATTTTACGGTGCAGTGTGATTGATCTCGAAATGAAAATAAATTAGCCCCACATGACTGGCTATTTGGTAAGCCTAAGCCACATCTCATACAAAGACTATAATAATCTCATATAAAATCATTGACCACCTCGTTGGTTAGCGTACATGCCTAACTACACTGATATACCTCGAGTCTCGGGTTCGATTATCGACGGGGGCAGACATTTATCCGATGAACATTTAGATGTCTACATTTCCGGGTCTGTGTGTTTAATAAATTTATTCTAGTAGCTATATAAGTATTTCTATGAATTAGTATCGTTAACTGACACCCATAACACAAGCATATAATTTGCTAACTTTCGGGTTAGATTCAATTTGTGTTACTTGTTCAGGAATATTTATATTTATATAAAGTCTTAGTAGCAAACACGGAGCAAAGTGCTCCGAGGTTCAACCTCGTTTTATAGTCTTTGTTACAATAATATACCGAAAATGGTGGATATTTAGTTGCGCACTCACTAAATTAAATTTTAAGTTATCACTATCGACGATATTTATAGAAAGAGACAAACACTTTTAGTGCTATCAAACTAGTAACAAACATTTGTACTGACATTTAATCTATCACTCGGAAAACGGTAATTAAGGACATCACAATTTGGCATGTCCGAATTAATCTGACATGTCTAAAATGTTCCATCTCTTTTGATTTTGATTAATTTGAAAAAGATTCATTTGAACACGCATCTAAAATAAGTTGATTTTCTGAACAGCAGAATTACCACCAATGTAAACTTAATTTTAGACCCAATTTATTTAGTTAAATCCATGTTTATTAATACGACGGCTAAGGTTTACATATCTAAAGCAAAGTTAATATCTTTGTAAGCATTAATTGCCTTTTGTAATTGCTATACAAGTATACAATATCCGAATCGATTACGGAACAGTTTTATTTTTATTAGACCACTACCGTCCAAATAATATTTTGCTTTAGGATTGACCTAATTTTCGATTGTGGCTAAATTACTTTCCTACCACAATGACGGCTGACAAATATCAATACCAACACGGCTAACGTAACACCAAAAACAACTAATAACTAATGACGAAATGTATAAACTTTTGTTATTATCTATCCACAACATTCGGATTGTGAAACATTTAGTGCTAATAAAATAACTTAGGACTAAACCAAATAAAAGCTTAAATTATTTGAATAAAAGTTTGTAAGGATTTATATTTTAATCTTTAGGCGACACGTGTAGACACGTGCATTTATTGTTACTAGTGGTCGCCCATTGGTCGAAATTCGACCATAACAAATTTTAATATGTTGTTGATAAGAACGTCATCTTCATTTCTTCAAACCAACTACTTTGTTTCCAAACTTTTTAGTGCGCCATCTGTGATCTTTTATCGTTATCATCAATATATTTGTTTGTGTGTGTCAAATGCATGGTAGTGTGGGTAATATTTTATTTATTGATTTAATTACTTTATAAGCATTATTATTGAAAAATATTAGCGTTCTGCACTTCTCCTACACATAAACTATAAGTGTGTCAAGTTTTATGCTCTTGCGTCCGCACTATTTTCGTAAAAAGGGGTTCAAAGTTATGGCATCACGTATTAATATATAGGTTAGTGTTTTTTATTTCATTTATTTTTAAATTGTTTTTTGAACTTTGCTAATAATGACATCTCACGAATATTCATGAAATTCACATACTTACATTTTTTGTTTTTATTTTGAATTAAACTCTCAAGTACAACTAACCCACTCTGTAACAACCTTACTATAACTTCTACAACACCTGTTTCCTTACAGGTTTTTCTGGAAGAGATCTGTCAAGGAGATTATTTTTATACAAAAGGAGGAAAACGAGCAAGTGGGTCAGCTAATGGAAAGCGAACACCACCGCCCACGGACATCCGCTACACCAGGAGTATCACAGATGCATTGCCGACCTTTTGAGTACACCCTTTTCTTGAAGGTTCCTGGGTCATAATCGTTTGGGAATACCGTCGTAACAAAACTGTTTTAAAAAAAAGTAACTTATGGGATTATTAGAATCGGTTGAGATTGAGATGCAAATGAGCGTTGAGGGGTGGATTTGAGAAACAAACTTGTAACAATTTAAATTATTTAAGATTAATTAGGTACATAATTAAATACCTTTTCGACCCTTGTATCAGTCTTAGGAGCTACTGAGTTAATGAAGTATGTAAAGGATTTAAAACATGGTTCCTGATATATGCAAGCATCATAAACACGTATGATTAACAACTAGCTGTTCCGGCGAACTTCGTTCCGCCAGTTTAGTTTGTATGGGAAAAATTAAAATGTCGTTTTTCCTAGTTTCCTCGCTGTTGTAAGGGATGAAATGTACTTCATGTCCTTCTCCCGGTTCTAAGCTACCTCTCCATCAATTTTCAGTCTAATCGGTTTAACTATCACGATTTCGATTCATCTCTCATATTTTCTTTTGTTTTTATTATTTTTAAGGTGTATTCAGGGTGAAGATAAATCCAACGAATCAATACCCAAGAAAATTGGTCCAGCAGATCTCGAGTTATAAGTGTTGTAACAAACCCGACTTTCTTTTATATATATAGACATTTTTAATAGATCAGATAAGGAGTTTTGAAAAGCACGTCAAACAAATTTTATATGATTCGTCTATTACAATGCGAAGGAAATATTATACATACATACATACATACCTTCACGCCAAGTCCCTTACGGGGTAGGCAGAGAGTATCGAGTGCTAGACCTCTCGATCTTAACAAACCTGTCTGGCTTCCTTCACATTCATAACCCTTTTCATACAAACACGCCGCTTTTGGAAACTCTTGACACCACCAGATAATATCCGAGTGATCTGATCGTGGAATGTCAAACTTGGTCTCCCCGGATATCTACATCCATCTACATTCGCATTGTATATCTGCTTTGTCAATCTTTCATCTGTCATTCTTTCCAACATATTATATTTAAACACCATATTATACATAACTTTTATCCAACAGAAACACGTGCAAGCTCCAACCTGCTAACAGAAAATTAGGACAATTATTACTATAGGAGTGCCTGATTTTTTTTCATGATTTGTCTGCTTAACGGTACGTCTACTTGTTTAAAAAACGAAGTAGAAGTATTGTACCTAGCAATTTTAAATTGGACTTCAATTATTGCACAGAAGTGATCTAAATAGGGGCAACATTGATTTGCACACCACAATGTGGTAGAATATGTTGGAAAGCTTAAATAATTTTGTAACAAATTCAACACGCATATTCCGCAAATAAATATATTTTCTTTCTTTCTTTCTTAAGTAGGGTGTTTTAGTAGGCATCGCAAAAGATTTAATAGCATTGCTTAGCTGTAGACTTTGCTGTGTCCATAAATTCATTGGAATAGGTGATTTTTGGCAATTCTGATTACTAATCTATTCGGTCGCTCATCAATCAAAATTGGAACGGTTATACGCTATCTTCTTATAATATACATTGAGTCAAAAATAATCAAGATTATTTGTTTATGATTTCAAATTAAAATTTTTGTTTTTATGTTGTTGCTAGATTGGCCCAACTGTTTTCCATTTTCGCGCTGAGTTTGAGTTGCATCTGTTATTTATATGAAATGCAGTGCTGTTTTAGTTATATCATATTTAGTGTGTATTGCAAATTTCATAATGGACAAATACATTGAACAAGGAGTTTGTTAGATGTTTTTGCATCGACAATAGAATTTCGTGTTCCGAATGAATGAATGAATGTATGCACTTTATTATGCATCAAAATTTACAAAATAATACACACTCATTCACTAATGAAATTTAACTCAGGTACACAAAGGCGGTCTTATCGCTTCAGAGCGATCTCTGCCAGACAACCTTACTATTATTGACTCTGTGTTCGGAGTCAATGAAAATATTATAAAAAGCTTACGGTGAATCTACCTTATCCAAAACCTTCTGTATCTCACGAGTCGATTCGTATCATGTTTAACCCCCAACGCAAAAAGAGGAGTGTTATAAGTTTGACGTGTCTGTCTGTCTGTGTGTCTGTCTGTCTGTCCGTGGCATCATAACTCCCGACGGATGCAGTGATTTCAATTTAGTTTTTTTTGGTATTAAAGGTAACTTATTTGCGAGTGTTCTTAGATATGTTTAATGAAAATCGGTTGAGCCGCTTAAAGGTTGTGGTGGGTGAAAGTGGGGAAATTATCCGATAAATTTAGTGTAGTAAGTAGTAACTATAAATTTAGTATCAAACGAAATATGTTGCCGCTCTACTTGTCCCATACCTGACTTTTTGATCTGACCTGACTTTTTGACCTGACCTGACCAACTTGACCTGAATTTTCTCTAAAACCTAAATCCCATGAGAGTCGCTGAGGATACATTCTTGAAACGAATTGTCACTGGTGACAAGGCGTGGGTTTACCAGTTTCACATCCAAACTAGTCGACAAGCTTCGAAGTAGTGCCTTCTTGAACCTAAACTGAACCGAAACCGAAAAAGCCTCGCCAAACTAATTCAAAAGTCTAAGTCAAGTTGAGTGTTTCCTATGACTGTCACGGTGTTGTGGTCTTAGAATTCTTGTCGGAAAGCGGTAAATAAGGAATATTATTTTAGCGTCATTTGAGACGTTTGAGAGAGGAAATTCGTAGTTTTAAAGATCTTAGCATACATAGGGACATACAACGGATAGCGACTTTGTTTTACACTATGTAGTGATTTACGTCTCCTTTACACACGAATTGTGACACAAAAGCTGTGTCATGTCAGCTGTCACCAAAGTGAGCTAGCTGTGGGCGACCCATTTTAAATCGTCCACGCCTATTTCGCAATGTCTCTCGGTTAACTGAGGAGGGAAATTGTTTTCTATCTCTATTTTCCTTTTACTAATAAAATAAATAGCAATTTATCCGTCCTTTCGCCCTCAATTGTTCCATGACCGTTTTTGTTCTGGTAAAGCATATTTATGATAAGTGATGGTACACGGCTAAACCGCTTTTGGTGAAATTTTATGTGCAGATTGAGTAGGTCTGAGAATAGGTTTTTTATTATCCTATATTTTTTTATTTTTACCTTTTATTACTACGATTTTACCATTACAAGCTTTTTTAATTTTTATTAAATGTAAAACTTGTATGCTGCCCGACCCAGGAATCGAATCCGGAACATTGTGTATACAAATACGGGGTTGAATATAAATTCAACCGCAGAAATAGACCGCAGATGGAGATTTACTGATTTTCTTCCCCATTACAGTAATGGTTAAATGAAGAATGCTGAAATAAGGAAATGGATTGTGCAAATGCGAGTAAACAGTTTAGTAATTTACTACCCAATCCGTATTATTAATGGGATAATCCAGTGATCTAAAATTTAAATTCTAAATTACTAAAACATTCCACTAGCGCACACGGAGCTGTCAAACCCGTAGGTACACTTACCAAGCAAAATACCGTTATTCGCAAACAGTATATGAAAATATTTCCACTTTGAGTATAATTGTTCTCTGCTCAAAAACCACTGGACCAATTTCGTCCGGATTTTCATTGTTTGAAGAATTCTCCAATTCAGTTATTAATTTAACAGATAATGTCTGTTTTTAGCCTCCGATGAAAATGAGGCGTGTTATAAGTCTACGTGAGTACGTGGGTGCGTGCATGGGTGCGTGTATGCGTGTATGCGTGCATTCGTCCTGAGATCTTGTTCTTGTGACTGATTTTAAAATGATTGTTGATTAGCGGCCCGCCCCGGCTTCACACGGGTATAAAATATAGATATAAACTCTTCAATCACTTTATCAATTAAAAAAACCGGATCGAAATCCGTTACGTAGTTTTAAAGATTTAAGCATACAAAGTGACACAGGGGCAAAGGAAGCGACTTTGTTTTATACTATGTACTGATATACATTATATACATACCTTACTAACAAGAATCAAAATCTCTTTTTCTTAACAATCCTTAAAACTCATTCTAATTATGCTATTTGCTAGAGTGTTACTAGAAATGGGCAGAAATAGCATTATATGTATTTATTTTAAATGAAATCAAAATCACACAGCTATGATATAAAAATAAAATATTAAAACCCTGGTAATCATTATATTAAATATATATAATAATCATATATTATATATAATAATCATTATGTTAATAAAACAATTTAGTGGTGTGTGTTGTGTGGAGCTGGATATATTTGGGGGTTTGGCTTCCGGTAAGTCCAATTCATTCATAGCGCACTATTTTGCCTGTTTTGTCACGCTATAATACGTATACTTTTTTAGCGGGAAATTGCAAATATTTTTTTTTTTATTAGGATTTAAGTAAAGATTTCCGCAAAGTAACGCTTTCTTCTATCAATTATTAGGCGTGTCTGATTATTTTTGTTAAGTACTGCCTACTTATCGGTTCGTCTACTTGTTTATGTTTCAAAGAAAAAGTACTTTACCTACTAATTCTGAATATGTCTTTTCACAAGTATACTAAACAGTTGTCAGTGTTAGTAGTTTAAGTTTTAGCCCCGATGACGCTGGTTTAAGCGAAACCGGTAGGCTATTTATGAAATAATAAATTGTAAGTGATACGTAAAACAGTACAAGTTTTTTTTTATTTAAAGATATG
>NJDC01000031.1:8330-22963 GCA_002245475.1 Calephelis virginiensis | reverse complement strand
ATTACAGTGTCGTAAAGGCATAACTTTTGACCTTATAAAGAATCATTCGATGTACATACATATTACATTTATATCTTCACGCCAAGTCCCTTACGGCGTAGGCAGACAGTATCGAGTGTCAAACCTCATGGTCCTGACATATCTGCCTTCCTTCCTCCACATTCTTTGCCCTTTTCATACAAACACGCCGGTTTCGGAGACTCTTGACACCACCCTCGGATAATATCCGATTGATCTGATCGTGAAATGTCAGCCTTGGTCTCCCCGGGTACCTACATCCATCCACATTCGCATTGTATATCTGCTTTGTCAATCTTTCATCTGCCATTCTATCCACATGAATTACCAAACCAGTGGAGCATGCCCTTTCTCATTTTAACACCAACACTTTCTTTCAATGCCACTCTTACACGGATATCTATGTTACAATACAGTCAGCAAGCGTAACAACACAGTTTTTCCATAGTGCTTTCATTTCGACCGAATTTATCCTACTCTCATGCTTCTTCTGACATACCCAACTCTCGCTTCCATACGTTGGGATAAGCACAAAAGTATGCAAAGCGAATCTAGCACTTTGACTCAAAACCTCGCTTTGGAATTACCCAACGCTCCATTCGCACTATTCCCTGCACACACCCTCCTCTCTACATCCGCGGTGTACCTTCCATCCCTGCCAAAAGCGCAACCAAGATATACAATTTCATTCACTTGCTTCATCTACTCTTACAACCGTTCTGGCTTCGTCTCTTTCAAACACCATTACTTTGGCTTGGTGGTCATTCGATGTATTTTTTTAATTTAGTTAAAAATCTATAAAAATTACCTGTCTTCCTCTTCAACGTAATTCTTCCCCTTATTTGTTCCATACGATATCCGAAGCTGATGGAAGGGAGCTCTATAGCGGGCCATTTTAGCGTCTAGCGCTTTCTTAATGGAAGCCCGTCGTTGTATTTTCGCCTCTCCTCTTTCGATCTGCCCCATGATTCTATCAACATCTTGAAGCTCATGACACCTCTCCCAAAATACTGCCGAATATTCTATTACCTATTAGGGCAAACATTTTTTTTTATTTTCATTAGTAATAAATACTAGTTTAGTATATAGACGTTTTCAAAAAAAATCATATGAAAAGAAATGAGTTTTAGTAGCGTCTAAAAGGAGATAATTTAATTGTACTTTTGTTTTTTTAACAGTCATTAATGGCTAAGTTCTGGAACAACAACAGTCAACAGATAATTCAAGAAGTATAAAAAAATTGTATAATCATTTCTGTGCGTGCAGAGCATTAAATTCACAATGCCAATTTATTTATTATGTTAAAATCAAAAACAAATTTTGCGACCAATTGCAATTAATGTATGAATAATGAAATTGAACTAATTCTGGCCTGTATACAATGTTACATATTGTACAAATTACCTCTTCTGGAGTTTTGCCTTCAACATCTTTCGCAATGTTTTCGATATCGTCTCTACCATACTTTTCATTTGCCTTTATAAACTGGTTGAAGTCTCGTTTCGTCCAATTTGTGAAACCTATTAAAATATAACACTAGAATTACAAATTACAAATGTTCTATAATCCCTGCCAAAACATTTATGTAGCTAATAACTATCTCGAAGATGTCAGCTTTCAAATAATAATAACCCTATTTCAAGCGGTACATCATTCCTTCATAATTTTTTTGGTTGAAGGTTTATTTTAGTTAAATTTAGATTACAAAGTTAGAAATAGATTTAAAAAAAATCTTCAAACATACTCATATTATAAGTTTTTTTCGAAAGTTTTTCATTTCACATCGCGAAGGAATAAAATTATGTTATTCTAAAACATTGAGTAACACAGGTTACCTATTCTGATTCCTAAATGGCTTTAAGACGGCGAACTAAACATTTTGTTATATTTGACATTTCCTATCGTTGGCGCTTGTTAAATCTTACAAACGCTGAAATTTTTACAGGTGTAAAATAAGCCTTTATTTTGCTAATTCCGCGTAAATTTTTAAATTAGAGAACACTACTACATAATTTCAACAAACAAGAGTAGTCTCACGTGAAATCTAGTGGAACATACACTAAACTAGTAAATATAGTTGGATAACAAAGTCAGTCACAAATTTATGTTGCTTTCACCATTGTGCAAACGGGATTTGAATCCAAATTTTAATCCAAACTTTAGTGCGTTCTGCACATATTGCAATTGCAACCATGGAAATAGGTTGGCATTTTTTTTTAGATTTACACATATGTAAATTGCAACACATGCTAATTGTAGTCTAGCGCAAGTTGGATAAAAATGTTTTTTTTTATGAAAATGGAAGACAAACAAGCAGACGGATTTCGTGATGGTATAAAATTCACGCCGCCTATAGACACCAAAGGTGGCAATGGGGCGTTGCCAACCTGAGGCCGGGATGTTAGGCCTCGAGCAAAAGTAAGTTTACCGGCTACTTTACCCTCCGAACTGGAACACGTCAACGGCAAGCATTGGACGTTATGGTGGCAGGAATAGGTAAGGCGGTGGTACTAATCCGGGTGAGTCGGAAAACGTTCAAAATTTTTAATGATCACCGCGACATCGCTGACAGAACGACATTGGTATTATTTATTGAAAGTAAACTCATATTTTAAAAAAAACTAGGGTTGTGTGGCGCAAGTTAGTCAGATGGTTCAGGAGAAATAGCAAACAATGCACCAGGTTTCGTGTAAATGTTTCCTTTCCTTGTCGCCACAAAGTGTGTGTTCGGCACTGTCGTTTCCTATGTTTATGTAGGGAAGCCAAAAAACTCAGGCTTGCATCGTGGTTAACTTTAACGTCTAAAGATGTTTTTCTTGCCTATCATGAAATCTGCTTCTGTACACAAAACAATATACCTTGCGTGAGTAGCTGTTCCTTCTCCTGTACCTCCTCCTCAGTGAGAGCCTCGGCGTCGTCTATCTTCCGCTGCTCTTCCCGTTGGATCTTGGCGGCGTCAGGCCCCAGCTCTGGGTTGCGCGGGACTTTATACCTAACATATCATATACACATGAATAATCCATTATGTACGTTAAACCCCTCCATTTTCACAAGACCACATTTACAAAATCACTATAACTTCAAACGATCCGGGCGAGTCGCTACGAAACTCTACCATCTAGTCAGATGTCACGGTGCTTGTGACGTTAAGCCTATGCTCGCCTTTTACGAGCTGCCTGGCAGGAAGGCAGATGGTCTAATCTGCAAAGGAGCCCAGACCAACACGGCACAACAAAACTAAAACTAATATAAAACGTTTACGTACCCAAGTGTTTTCCGGTAGTGATATATTTCTTGATCTAAAAGCTCAAACAGCCGCGGCGGGAAGAACTGGAAATCTTGAACGATGGGTTGTTTCGGTGGTCTTGGCGCCTAAAATAACAGTGATTTATGTGTGAATGTTTTTTTTTTGCACGCGAATGGTTAAAGCGACCTTCGAATGATGGCTTTTGCGTATAAATTTACCTAACCTACTTATTCTTCCCTTAAGTCGTCGTCATATTAAATTTCTAGCCACAATATTATTAAATAACCTTTTTAATAAACTCAATCACTAATATTCATTACTTCCTTCTTAACTAAGATACAGTGAAAGAGGCGAAGCTAAACTTAAATTTTACAGTTCCGAATAAAATTTAATATTTTTAAATATTTGTTTAATTTAATCTGCCCTGTTTTTTGTTTACAATAAATTACCATATTTAAATTGAATATGTACTATACAGCTGCTGTTAGTCAAATTCAATTTAAATTTTTGATAAGTAAACTGCAATTAGGTTTCTGCAATTATTACTGAACATTTTAAAATTCTAAGGCAGTCGCATAAAAATTACTAATTCGAAAACAATTTTATTCAGAATTCGTTTTGAAATTATCCTTTCCTTGAAATTCAGATTCAGAAAAATGTTATTCAAAAGGACCAAACAAGCGTCACTTGTGCGCGTCGCCATTGATGTAAAACTACCAGCGACTATAATGTTAAAAAAATATGCGCATGACGATGCGATTCTTGGCAAGTAAATTAATTCAGTATTCGTGTTTTTCCTCTTTGAATGTAACTTGTGCAAAATTGATCTAAATACATGAAATAAGTCAAGGAAAATAGTTTAAAAAAATTATGTCATGACTTGACAAAAAAATACAAAACAAATTTCAGTGCATGTCAATCTCTATCTGCGCCATTCTGATGAATGGTATCAATTCATTAATTCATAGCTGTAAATACTTTTCAGCGTATTACAGTATACATAATAAATAACTTAAAGATGCAATTAAATTGAGATTTTAAAATGATAATTTAATCAACATACATAGTATCAACATGCAAGATATCAAACAATATAATATTTTTAACATAAACATAAGAGTTAAAGTTAAAACAATGTGTTAATTTCTCACCTACATTGATAACAATGGCCAAATCAAAATATTTGACAGATCACATGTTTCAATTGTTTCAAAATAATATTTCGTCAAAATATTGTCGAGTAGTCCATACCATATAAAAAAACTTATCTGTACAATATCTATACTAAACAACAAAAAATAAGGGCCGAGGTCAAAGCAGAGCAGAGTATCCACTTTTCCAAATAGAAGCTCAAAAGCTAAATACATTATATGGTCATTGGTAAAGCGATCTGATAAAACATAGATAACATTATTCCTAACGATGTAAGTTTCAGAAGTAAAAGAAACTCAATATCCGTTCAACAGGTTAAGTCTCTCAATATCAAAAACAAAAAAAAAAATATAATAATAACTACGATATTATTAATAAATAACGTGAATTTTTGCTACAATTTTTTTTTACAACTTTTTTCTTAGTGTTTTTGCTGACACTCCCCTTAAACATGTATACCAACATTCTACTTACTTGTCATTTTTTTGTTGTATATGAAGAGTAAATAATATTCAGGGGGTTCCTAAGGTAAAAGGTTGAGGCACAAAAAAACTATTTAACTTACTGCATGCATATGTGGTAAGTGCAAAAACAAATGGTACACATTTACCTGTACCTTCGGCGCTTTGGGTTCTGATACCCGCAGAGCCTCCCTGAAGTAAGCGTCCACAGCGTAGTTGGCCTTCCGTTCTCTCTTCGGTGGTTCTATCCAGCTACCGATGGGGATTATTTTTTGTTTTTCTCTGTAGTCCTCTCCTATAAATTAACAAAATTAATACTTGTATTATGGATCTTCTAGAGCCCTTTTACACTACGTTTTCTTTCAACGTCGTCGACGCGCGTTATACGCAACTTAAGTTATCGAAACAAATTTACTATTCTCAAGTTGGAATAAACAAGCGCATTGGATACCACGCTCGCTATATGATCATTTTTTTTAAAGTTAGCAAATATTTCCAAAACGGTCGCACATAAATTCTACAACATGCTACTAGTAGTTAAGGGTTACATTTAATAATGCATACATTTTTCATTTATCTAGATTACCTTATCAATGATCACGATAAAACTAGGGGCCACCTCGGAATCAAGATCTATCTTTCTAAAAAAAACCACCAAAAAAAGGTTAAATAGCCAAGCCAGAGCCGAGTAATCGCGTAACAAATATACAAAAAAAACATACAGGTGAATTGAAAGCTTTCTCCTTTTTTGAAGTCGGTTAGAAAGTGCAGAATGAAGATGATTTTTTCGGGTATCGCGGAGTTACATCGACAGAGATGCGCTGACACAAAGCGTCTGTTCAACTGAATATAGCCGCAGGATTTACCCCCGCCCCTTTCCTCGAGGTCGGTCCATACTCGGTCCTATTTCAAGTTAAGCAACAGCGTCAATGTGTTATAGCGAATCATCGACGGCGTAGTGGCTGTGACTGTGGTGCAAGTCTACCGGCTACCTTACTCTCCGGACAGAAATACGCCTTTTGTGCATTTTGAAGTGAAACTTCTTTAGAATCGTTGTGATTTCAAAACGGGTGCAACGGAAAAGCGACAGGTAAGAGACACAAATATATATTCATCTCATTCTTTTGCAGGTAAGAGACACAAATATATATTCATCTCATTCTTTTGCAGGTAAGAGACACAAATATATATTCATCTCATTCTTTTGCAGGTAAGAGACACAAATATAAATTCATCTCATTCTTTAAATTTATTTACTGAAGTTTCACTTCCATCACACACGATAGAACAGAATCGCACACACACCAATTTTTTACTTCTCATGTATTTTGTGTAATTTTGTTTTTTGTGTAATAAAGTGTTAAATAAATAATTGACATTACCATACACTGCTAATACAACAGGAACAGGCAGAGAAAGAAACTCGACCCAGTAAAGTTGCTGTATAGTACTTGTACTACAATTGACCTTGTAGATAGTGACACTTTAACCTATGCTTGCCTTAACGAGCTGCCAGAACAGAAAGTGTGTTCTTATGCAAATAATGGTAGCTATATAAATAAATAACAAGGCAATTACTGGTTCAAATAAATAAAATTGTTTTAACCTTCAAACTGGTAAACCGAGTCCGTTGTGGCTCCGGGAGTGTCCATAGAAAACGCACGCAAGGAAGACTCTCCCAAGCTCTCTAGCTTTTGTTTCAGTTCTTCAGTCTAAAAACAAAACCACACCACTACTGTTTTATTCAGGTAATTAACTTGCTAATAAAAATGTTTTTTAAAAAAATAGATGAACCCCTGCATTAATATATTTTTTTACAAAAGTGACACTTTTGAAGCTTGCACAGTTAAAACAATTAATTTTAAGAAAGTATCTGAAAGAATATTACCTTGGTTTCTCCCTTAGCTAAAATACTGTCGATATCTTCATCTGTTATCTCCGAATCCTTTGAAGAGAACACGTGGTTAGCACCATGTCTGATCATGTTCAACATCTCGTCTTTGTTGAGTTGATTTTTCGTGTCCACCAACCGACCGGATTGAATAACCAACTTATCAAGACGGAGTTTCACTTCCGCTCGTTCCACAATCTTCTCTTCTACTGTGTTTTCAGTGATAAGTCGGAATACTCGCACCTGTGGAAATTAAACAATATTTACACTAATAATATCGATACTACTATAAAAATGCTAAAGTTTTTTTTTAATACAAGTTCTTTTTAAAAAAAAAAACTTTAATTATAGATTATAAGTAGGCACAAACTCTTTGAGCATTAGTGTTACAGTATACACATAGTATGCTTTTTTAAATTAATACTTCTTTTAACGCGATTTGAAATAAATTAAGTGTTTTTTTACGATGGGCACTCCTACAGATATGAGCAAGAGTTTAAAGTCGGCTAAAATTTTTCATAAGTTTGTAAGAAGTGCTACAAACTTAGCTATTTGTTATTTTGGGATTGTTACGCTAAAAAAGTATAACTTTTTACGGGCGTACATAAGTAAACACACTCTTTTTTTATGTGATAAGATAGCAGACAAGCACATGGATCTCCTGATTGCCGAGACAATCAAGGCGCATAAACACCATAAATGTTACAGGTGCGTAAACGTACTGTGGCCGAAATGTTAGGACTAACATGTAAATACTATCAGCTACCCTGCCTCTGAACCAGAATATGACACTCTCGTTATAGCAGCAAGAATAGATAAGGCAGCTAATACTCATCAGAGTAAGTTACTGTGCAATACTCTACCTCCAATGCTAAGCAAGATCTTTTGGGTACTATAACAGTACAATTATCTCCAGTTCACAATTTCGAAATGATGTCTTGCCAGATAAAAATTTGATTGTTTAAACCTGTTTTGGGGCTTACTTTCAAATACTGGTGAAATACGAATTAAAACACAACAACAAAGGCTGGCCTAAAATGCAATAAAAGTTTAAATGATCAAAGCACTCACTTGTTTTTTTTGTCCAATACGGTGAGCCCGGTCCATAGCTTGCAAATCCATCTGTGGATTCCAATCGGAATCGTATATGATGACAACATCGGCAGAAGTCAAATTAATACCCAAACCACCAGCTCGTGTGGACAACATAAACACAAACTTCTCGCTCCCCTCTGCATTGAACTCTTCTATTTGACGATTTCTGTCTTCATGAGGCGTTTGACCATCCAGACGACAATACTGAAATAATATAGAATATTTAAACACTCGTTAAACACATGTTACATTAGACATTGTATTCTAAACCAATAGAGTGCTGCCACCTCATCAACTTGTGACATGTTATTGGGTGAAGGTCTATTAACGTATAGTTAAACAAAGCGTCTAATTTTTTTTGTATTAAGACACATTATATCCAGATGCCATTGAAAAAGGACAAAGAACTCTCGAAGGTTCAAGGAATTAGAAGGTTTCGCCTTCAGAGGTTTGTCTTCAAAGACAATATTGTCAGTATTTATAAATTTATAGAAACGTCTATTATACCTTAAAATTATAAATCCCCAGAAAAATTATAATAGACCTAACCCAAAGCTGTAAAATTATTGAATTATGATTTGGAGTTTAGTTTGTGTTATGTACATACAAAATATTTTTATAAATGCCAAAATTATATAGAACTAATAAATTTAGTCACACAAAACTTTAAACATCTACATTTATCACACAAACTAAGCCCCAGATGTCCGAAATTTTTTTTCTTCACATAGGTATGCCAATTCTTTTGAAAACATTTGTTTCACATGTATAAAAAACATTGCTTTGTTAAGCTTGCACTTATTGTAATTTTTCAACATATAAAACATTTACCTTGTATTGTCTCCACAAGCAGTAGTCCTCAAGGATATCCAGCATCCTGGTCATCTGCGAAAATATAAGGACCCTGGAGTCTTGTTCCTGCAGCTTAGGCAGCAATTTGTCAAGGATGGCTAATTTGCCACAAGAGGTCACAAGGTGCAAGTCTGTGGTATAGGGTGGACCGGGCTCGGCACCATCAAACAGGTATGGATGATTGCAGCACTTGCGCAACTGCATGAGGATATTCTGAAGTCGCATCTTCTCTACCTTACCAGCTCCATTCACTACAAATACAATGAATATTAGGCATTTTTTAAGCACAGTAAGTCCAGACCCTACAGTAACAGGGCAGGGAAAAAGCATAGAAATGTTTTTCTTAATCGCCTAATGTAGAGATTGCATTATGATGCACATATTTAAAAACTAAAAAAAAAGACAAATTATAACAGAAAAAACATCAAAGAAGAATGTCAGTATTGAGTATGAAATGAGTACCTAAAACATTTACAAACATATATTTAATTTATATAGAAACATTTTTTTATTATAAAATACTGCAATAACACCACCAAGTGTAAAAATGTCATTACTAAAACTGAACCTCATTATTATTTATGACTATAAAGCCCTATTCTGTGAATTAAAAATTTGTCTTTAAAAAGAAGAGATATAATCACCAATATCTGGTGTCTGAAAATTCCCATCAAATTTATACTACTCATATTACCATGAAGTAAGAAAAATACTGCTTGTAATTGGTTCTGTCTGAAAGCAGTTGACAAATTCACAATTTCACAACTCAAAGATTTACAATTTTTATTAATAATATATTTTCTTTGACTTAATTTTATTGTACACAGATTTTTTTTTGTATAAAGTTATTTATCTAGTTTAGTTACCAAAGAAATAGTTTATTTTACAAATTTAAACTATAAAAAATATTAAATACATGACTCACCGACGTCAATGTCTTTCATCAATACTTTTGTATACCACTCTCTCTGCATTTTGCTCAAACCGACATACACTTTAAGTTCTTTTTTAGGTTTCAATTTTTTTTCCACTTCAGATTTGAGACGTCTTAACAAGAAAGGTCTTAAAACAGCATGTAATCTTGAAACTAATTGATTATCTCCTAGGGCAGCATTTGTATTAAACCAAGCATCAAAGTCCTACAAACAAATATTTAGTTTGTTCATGCTAACAAAACAGTAATGTCATCAACCTAGTTTTGCATCCAATATTACATTTCTGTTTAGCAAGACACCATTATCAATTTTGTTATTTAAATTGTGTATTTCTTGCCATCTATTGATGATTTGTAAGCTTTTGAACCGTACTTAAAAAGATCTCCAATCACCTACCAAGTATATTTTAATGGCAGTGAAATTTTAATAGACTCAGCAGTTATGTAAAAGGGAATTCATGCCATAACCCAATAATAAATAAATAAATAAATGGCAATAATTCCTTCCAAACACTAAGGTTTATGTAAATTATACTTACGTCAGAACTGTTGAAAACGTCTGGCAAAAGGAAATTAAGAAGAGCCCACAGCTCATGCAAATTATTCTGTAGTGGTGTGCCAGTCAGCAAAAGGCGATTCATACTCTTGAATTCTCTTAACAATTCAGACAATTTCGACTTTTCGTTTTTTATTCTATGAGCTTCGTCAATAACCATATATCTCCAATTAAATTTCTTAAACACGGACTTTTCTCTAATAATCATTTCGTAAGAAGTTATGCAGACATCCCAATTACCAGGCATTAATGTTTCTCGTATGAAAGCATTCTGAAAGTTGATTTACAATAATAAATTACATGAACACAAAACTTAAACAAACATATTAATGTAAAAACATATTAACAAATGTCATAAATTATTTCTTATTAATAAGCAAAGACTATATAAAGTAAGAGTAAAGTTAGGTTGGTATTGTAGTCTGTATCACAGTATGATAAAGACTATAATACTAAATTGAAACTTAGTATTTTAATCTGTCTATTATTAAGTTGGCCAAAAATTATCCTGGACTTACCCTTGTTTCTTGATCACCAATTAAACAAACAGCTCTTATGGAAGGGCACCACTTTTTAAATTCATTCATCCAATTGGTTAAAGTTGATTTTGGGACAATAACTATATGAGGGCCTGGAACATTTCTGAAATAATATTTCTTTTGTTTCATTTACGTAATAAATACAACCTGTTACATTTGTTGGTTAGTAGGTATAACAAGGAAAGTATCTGAGGCTTAATACAGGCCAAGATATGGACACAAAAAAAAACAGCTGCCTAGAAAATAATAAATAAATATCTTCACGCCCATATCCCCGAAGAGTTAGGCAGAGGCACAACCAGGGCACCTAGGACTAGCTGAAGACACTAAGACTCACAATGTGATGTGTGGCAAGCCTATCACTGACCAGGCACTTGTCCAATCCCGAGCAACATTTTATTATAAGGAAAAACCACATTTTTTTCTGTTGCCCGACCCAGGAATCAAACCCGGAACCTCATAAAGTGAAGTCCAACAGCTGGACCGCTAGACCACAGAGGCCTAGGAAATCTTACTTGCTTTAAACTTGCATACTAGGCTACATACAATGTAATAATTCTTGTATTTCAAGTATGACAAGTAGAATGCTGTGGAGTTAATTTTATTAGATTTTATTTAACAAGTAAACAATATGTATATTATAAGTATATAAAATTTACCAATATTAGGATGGCCTATTATCTTATATACCTTACAAAAACTTGTTGTCAAAATTTATTTACAACTAGCTGTCCCGACAAACTTTGTTTAACCCGTTCAGTTTGTAAGGCAAAATATTGTTTTTTTCTAGTTTTCTTGCAGTTTTTCCCTTTTCCTATCTTTTAAACCTTCCCTGGACTTAAACAAATAATTCAAAACCAAAGTTATCCAAATTGGTTCAGCCATTCTCAAGTTTTAGCGAGACTAGTGAACAGCAATTAATTTTCTATATATATATAGATTGGCGGAATAACCACATAAAAATATAAATAAAACAAATATTTGAATTGAGAACACACTACTTTTTTAACTCATTTAAAAAGGATATAATATGGTGATACGTGTAATACAAGAAGAACAACTGGGTATTGCTTTGAAAGTATAAGAATTAATTTGGTAATCCTAATACTAATAAAAATAACTGTATGATGGGTTGTTCTTAGTTTTTTCTGCTTAGTGATTAATTTTATGACTTACTTAAAATTTTTCATGTAGCCGAGTAAAGAAATTGTTTGTAAAGTTTTTCCAAGACCCATTTCATCTGCCAAAATACCATTAATACCATTTTCATATAATGAAATCATCCAGTTTAGTCCACGAACTTGGTAATCTCTCATTTCTCCATTTTTTATGTATGGTGGAGATGACTCAAAACGAAATATAGTCTTTGTCTTTATATTTGTTTCAGCAAGAAGTTCTTCATCTTCTTCTTGTTCTGTTTTTCTATGTCTGTGACTGTAAATCAATTTCAAAATGAGTTTTGAAGCGATATGTATCTTCACTTCCGTATCAAAGAAAACGTAGGTAGTGTTGTGCAGTAGTTACCTATTTAGTACCTAACATTACCTATTTTTGCCTTCATAATGACTCTATTGTGTTCTGGATAGGAGAGTCGGGTAGCCAGTAGGCTTGCATAATGAGCCTTACAGCCTGGCAGCAGGACAGACCTGTTAATTACATCTATAGTATCTATGGGCCACAGTTGTCTCTTACCATCAGGAGACTCATGTGCTCATGTGCACTGAACTATTACATCACAAAAAAAGAAAAAAAAGAGGTAGGTAGGTACTTGTACAAACCAGGCACCCACAACTAAAGAAACTAAGTCCTCCAATGTGTTAGGTGACAAGTCTATCACCAATTGGGCACTTATGCAATTCCAGGCAACATTGCATGCATTAAAAAATACACAATTTTTTTCTGTCACCAAAACCTGTGAATTGAACATTGGACCTCATGAAGTCAAGTCCCACACCAGATCATAAGGCTACACTGGAGATTAAAAGTAATTTAAACTACAATCATGTTTTGTTTAAACTGAGTCTACATAACATTGTTGTTGAGATAACTTAGAAGCGGTGATGGGTTGAACAATTAAAAAAATATGAACATACAAAACCTATAATTGTGGTTTTAAAGTTCGCCTTGTTGGTCTGGACCAGTTGAGTAAAACAGACCATCTGCCTCTGTACCAGGCAGCTCATAAGGGACAAACATAGGATAAATAGGCCCTAGGTGGTTGAGTGCTGTGTAGCAACTTGCTCCAGTAGGGATTCACTGCCTTATCTATTTCTGTCGTCATAATGACTCTGCCATATTCTGGTCTGGAGGGTAGGGTAGCTGGTACACTTGCTAAAGGCCTTACATGCGAGATTTACTAGGTGGTAGTTTCGCAGCGACCCACCCAGATTAGTACCACTGCCTTACCTATTCCTGCCGCCATAACGTTATGACGTGTTCCAGTTTGGAGGGTAAGGTAGAATTTTAATAGGCCATAGTAGTCTGTTTACACCAGGAGACTTGTGCGATTGTTTGCTGACAACTTACATGAAAAAACACCTAAACCTAACAAAAAACACATTTAAAAACAGAATTACCAATCACAAAAGAGTTAAACAAAAACATTAATTGATATGTAATATTCATGATACTTACTCTCCAGCACCAGTATCCACTTCTTTGTTTTTCCTAGGTCTACCAGCTTTAGGCTTTGGAGGACTACTTCCAGACTTAGGGGTATTAGTCATAAAATGAGAGAAAATCTCAGTCTGTTTTAGTAAATAATCAAATCTTTTTGATCTATCTGTTTCCAATTTACTCTCAAAATCTCCTTCTTTACCTCTTGATGAAGGAGCATCACTGGATGAGCTATTCTGTAACATTCCAAGTAAAAAACCAATAATTCCACTATAGGTTCTAAAGAGGATACTGACAATAATTGAAGAATTATATACTGAACTGCAATAAGTTAACCACATTATCTCATAATTTTAACTTGTGTTTTAGCTTGTGAAGCAAGAAGCGGCCTAATTCTCTCATTTGAATTCAATCATGATTGCTGCTTATTACAAGTTACACCCATGACCAAATGTTTTGAAATAATATCATTGTGAATCACTTTCCTTTCATTGATTGAATTAATATGTCTGTCAATATATATTTTAGTGGTTACAGAAAATCATTTATTTTGCAATAAACAAGCAACTGCAAGATCTAAAATTGAATATGCATTGAAAGTCTTACAATATTATGAAATTCAATTCAAAAGTTACCTACATAACAAATTTATATAAAAGTTAAAAAAATAAAATGAGTACACCATAGTAAGGGATGTTAACCCTATGTGGAAGTATACGGGCTACACTACCTTTTAAACTGGAACATTGAACTACCATTCTCAAGGAATGGAAAAGGTGGTGGATTATTATCCAGGTAAATAGCTACCGCTCTCTACCACCAGTGGTTACGTTCATTAAAATCCATTTAACCTTAGCTTGCCTTTAACCAGCTAGTCGGCAGAGAGACAGACGGTCTATTCTTATCAGCGGACGTATACAACGCGGGGAAAAACGTATGTATTGTAAATAAAACGAAATATATTTACCGAGTTATCTCCAACGTCTGGCTCCATGGGTTCTTCAGTTAGTGACATTATTTATTTATATATGAATTATTGCCCAAGGTACTTAAATGCTTGATAATCAAAGTCTAAAATATAACATTAAAAATTAAAAAATAACCTCTGTTTAACAACTTTTCGCAAAATCACAAAACATTACAGTTAAACAAAAAAGATGCTATTAAATTTAATGACTAGTATCTAATAAGACATATATTTAAGAAATAAAATAAAAAAAAAGATTTACAAACTTTTTAATAATTACATATTATACTTTCTAACTAAAATCA
>NJDC01000030.1:434330-445263 GCA_002245475.1 Calephelis virginiensis | reverse complement strand
AAACTTACTGCATTTTTTGTACTAGTAGTTTTTTAGTCATACTTAATAATGCAAAAAAATAATCCTATCTTGATGACCTCATGATTGATGTCGGGTAAATTAGTATGGGACCACCTTGGAATCGGCCTATCTTTCTAAAAAGAACCATCAGTATCATTTGGCTATTGACGCAGTAAGCGCGTAATAAACATACAAAGTTCAAATTGAGATCTTCATTTTTTTGAGTCGGTTAAAGTACCCCCTTTTTGAAAATCGATTAATTAGTCTGTCGAGATACTGTTAAACACGTAATAAAAAGTGCGTAAATTTCAAAAATTGTGATTTTATTTCCGGATGATGATAATCCTACTAATATTATAAATGCGAAAAGTTTGTAAGGATGTGTGTATGTTTATTACTCTATCACGCTCGAATGGCTGAACGGATTTGTGAATTTTGAATCGGAACAAAGTTTAGAAAACAGATAGATTGTGACCTGCATTAACATATAGGCTACTTTTAATCCAGATCACATAACGGGTTACTGTGAAAACGCGGGCGAAGCCGCAGGCAACAGCTAGTTATATATATATATATATACATATCTCAGGCCATAGCCATTACTATGATTTAAGCCATTTCACTACAAATTAGGTTTATATTGCAAGTAGTCTACAGTAGGTACTCGTATAATAGGTATTACAAACTGGGGTAACAGGAAAGAAAATACTTTCAAGTTTTCGATATAGGTAATATTTAATGAAAATAATTTGAAAATACATAGTTTTAAAAGTATCGTAAATTAAAAAATGAAAACGAGTATAAAATTTTATTAAAACTACAAAAATTAACATCAGAGTTCAATAGCCCTAAGGCTTTTTCAGATGAACGTCGGCATCACAATAATAGCTAAGTCGATAACATAACAATATAAGCAATTAAAAACTTGATTACACAACATGTAGTTAAAATATAATGTTATATTTATTATAAATATAAATTTGATGTACTTAAATTACTTAGTTTACAATTTGGTGCTTTCAAAATACGTCCCAAATGTGTCGAGGGAATCGAAAAATTGGAGTTAGGCTTGATTCACACGTATGGCAACCACAACCACACCACTTGGTCGAGCGTTTCATACCATTCACCATTTCAAGTGGAAACACGGAACCTATCGACCTTATGAGTGATACCGTCACACACACATCACAGCATCATAACCACCAGCGACACCATACATCCTCTTCGAATTCCATGTGTTTCGAAATAAATGGGAGTTGTTCTACTAGAGCCTCTCTTACGACAATGCAACCACGTCCATATTTTGTGGCTACCACAACGCAACGGTATAAAACTACAATGACTCTACTCATAAGTAATCACTACTTACCACTTTTTATCATTGACATATTGACAATGTCATATTCCAGTCCGGAAGGTAAGGGTAGCCGGTAGATTTGCACACTTAACCTACGCATCTAAAAAATCTGCTTTTTTAACACTTTGACATGTACTTTATTATTAACCTAATTCTCAACAAAATTTTGACCTTAAAACTCACTTCTGAATCAGATTAATATTTTTCTCCAATCAAATCTACATTGCTCTAAAACTTTCTTCGAAAATGTCATTTCATTATCGCTAATGGAATATGTAACTATATAAATTATCACATACCCGGTCTAAGCTTCTGTAATGGTATCCACTAACTTATAAATTCCTCTGCCAAAAATACTAAGGCTTGGCACTGTCGTATTTGGGTTTAGGTAGAGAAGCGGATAAACTGTCATGAAATCCCGATATTTGAAAGACAAAACAATAAATCGTTTTTGCGATTCAAAAAATACCATTGCGCCTCCTTTAAGACTGTCTGTAGTCCAAAAAGACCCTTTGCCCAACCACACACATCGGTACATTTAGAATCGTGGAACGCCATCTCTCGGCAGGAGGGGCGCGTCACGAGCGTGACGTCAGAGCTGATTGAGCGATGAACTGTGAAGCCTGTGTCGATCACGTTGTATTATTACAGTTTATAACCGAGGATTATCCATTCACATTACTAAACAGGATGATTAGAATTTTAATAATAAAACAAGAATACATTTGGTTTACTAAATGTTTTGAGTATATATTGGTTTTATGATACGGATTGCCGATCCGAGATCCGAATTGAATTGAAAATATTGTAAGAATATGTCTATTGACCTCTTACACCGTAACCATTACCAGGTATTATTTATTTCGTGCCTGTCTATCGAGCATTACTTAATAATATAATAAACCATAGTCGTTATGTACCTACCTACTTATTTGTGATTTTTTTGTAAAGTTTTGTAAAGTTAAAAATGTAAGGGGTCTAAAAATGATATTCCTAAATAAAAAAAACTGGTGAAATTACATTTTGAGCAAAATAAAAATGTACCAGACAATTTTAATAACCATAAGTTTTTATATTAACTGTTTTCATTGTTTTCACGAGGTGAAATTTTATTCAATACTAGCTGTTACACGCGGCACATGTTTGTAATGTAAAAATTACGGTTTTCATACAAACTTTCAACTGCTATTTCACTCCCTTAGGGGTAGAATTTCCAAAATTCCGCCCTTTGTGGGTGTCTACTAAATAAAACGTCACTACTCACCAAATTTCATGGTTGTAACTGGAACAGTTTTTGCAGTCAACCTGGACTTGTTATTTTATAAGTATAGAAGATTTAATTTGTACCTACCTATGCCTATTTACTGTCTTGGACCTATTTGTTTTCCAATTTATTTATACTGTCACTATAACATGTATTATGATTTAATGTAATCATTAGTAGGAAAATCTATATTATTTACCTACTATTTATTTATTTATTTGTGCACTATAGTGTACAAAGGTAAACTTATTATTAAACGTTACGGTCTACCCGTAAACAACTTTATTTGAAAGACAGATAGATGAAGGGCACACTTGAAGTCTTCCTTACAGGCAGATAATAGATATCACACCAAAACTCCCATCAACCTGGGGAGTTTTGTTTGACATTTTAATTACCCAGAAAAAGCGAACATCCTTTACATTTAAACACCGATCAAGCATGAGTCGCAAACTCTTATTAATAATATGAAGAAAGCACAAAATCTGATCAAAAACTAACAGTGGGAGTGCTTCGACGTAAGTACAGTAAGGATAACAAGTTTCGCAACTTTCAAACCAAATATTATTTATCTGTTAGGTATAAACTGTAATCATTTTCATTACACGTCCATGGCCGAAAATCTGACTAGGTAAATCTTTCTTTATTAATTATACTTGGCCAAAAAAATGGTTTTAATTATTTAAAAACGAAAAAATCCAAATTGTAACATTAGGAAACATTCTAACTATCCAGTTCATATATTTATGGAGTTAAATAAGCTATATTTTTGTAACATCGATCGCCTGTATGGTCTAGTGGTCCAGGTGTTGGAATTGACTTCATGAGGTCCCGGGTTCGATTCCCGGGTCGGGCAACACAAAGAAAATGTGGTTTTCCAATTTTCTGATAAAAAAAATTTGCTCGGGCATTGGAGATGTGCCCGATTGGCGATAAGCTTGCCACCTATCACATTGTGGGACTTGTATCTTTGTCAGGATCGTGAGGTCTGGCACTCGATACTCTCTGCCTACTCCGTAAGGGACCTGGCGTGAAGATATGTATGTATGTATATGTATGTTTCTTCGGCTAATCGTAGGTGCCCTGGTTGTGCCTCTGCCTACTTACCTCTTCGGGGATATGGGCGTGAAGATACTTTTTTTTAGTATTTTATGTTTTGTAACAATTCTAAATTTAAAATGTCTGTATCAACTAATAGGTAATGAAATATTATATAAATCCTGGCTAATATAAGTCCTGACTTCTCAAGGATGGAATTTTTTTTGGCAATAATATTGTTCAACAGGATTTTTCTAATAAGAAAAAGATTTTTTTAAATCGACTTTGTACTTTTAGAGTCCGTTCAATGCAACAAATACAAACAAACAATTTAAACAAGCAAATATTCAAGACACACAATCAAATCTTGTCATTTTCATGTCATTTTAACTGACTCCAAAAAAGGAGGAGGTCTTCAATTCGACTGTATGGTTGTTAAGCGATTGCTCTGCAGTAGCCTACCGATTGTGATGGTTTTTTGGAAAGATAGATAGTTGTCTGAATCACGATCTATCTTTCCAAAAATAACCACAGGTAGTTAGTATGGGTAATTTTATTATGACACGACCAGTGGTTTTTAAGATATAAATAATAGTGCATAAATGGAAATGTATGCATTTGTAAATATTAGCTACTCAAAAACTACCAAAAGGATGATAATAAAATGTTGTGGTACCATTTCGGGATCATTTGGTACTAGACTACTACTGTAGACTACTTGCAATATAAACCTAATTTATAGCGAAAAACATAGGTAATGGCTATAATGGCTGTGGCCTGAGATATATATAAGTAGCTGTTACCTGCGGCTTCGCCCGCGTTTTCGCAGCAACCCGTTGTGCGATCGGGATTTAAAGTAGCCTATCTGTTAATCCAGGTCACAATCTATCTGTATTCCAAATTTCAGACAAATCCGTTCAGCCATTCGAGCGTGAAAGAGTAACAAACATACACACATCCTTTCAAACTTTCGCATTTATAATATTAGTAGGAAGTAGGATTAATATTGATCATTTTGGTATAAGTCACATATACGATACTTTTGTATTGAAACAATTATTAGTTCATCACTATTTCGCCCAGGGTATGTATAAAACAAACAGGCCACTCCTGTGCCTATCACACCACCGACATCTTAACCATGGAGCCTTGCCTTCAATATAAAAATGCTAATATTCAATGTATTAATCACTAACCACGTTGTAGGTTCATTTATAGACATTGTTTAACAAATTAAATTAATCCATTATTATTTTTTGTACTTCTAAGAGATTGTTTTGAATGCTCAGTGAAATGTTTGATGTATTAGTCCTCGACATAACTAAAGAATTTAGATTGTTTTTTTTTGTTGTTTATTGTTAGGGTCACTCATAATTAACCTCGATTTCATGAAAATTGGAAATTGGAATCGGAGATGTCAGTAGCTACTCTTGAACATAATACTAGCGATAGTAATAGATAATTAATACATTTAGTCAATAATAAACAATAAAATATTTTATTGGATCCATTCATTTTTTTTTTCATTTTCAATTTTATTCAGGAACGAAACTGGTATGTCACCTGACTCGGAATAGGTACCTACTTACTCACTTATGAAAATTAAAAATTAAATTTATTTAGGTATTTGATGAATATGTGTGCTTAAAAGTTGTTACAGAATACTTATTCGTACCAACATCTTCTACCACATTGTGGTTTGAAAATATCTAACTTAATTAAATATATTATAGTTTTTGTTTTTGTTATTTATACATTTTGTCATTCAGTCAGTATTGCGGAAAAAGAGAACTCTTAAAATCATAAAAAATCATCGCTCTAAAATCTTTTCGACTTAATTCCATTTTTGTTGCGTACCTACGTAGAAGCAATGAGTATATAAATACGAAAGAGTATATAAATACTACGTAATAAGAGGCGGGACTTCTATAGATACATAGCAAACCCGAATTTGTATAAAGTTTATACAAATTCGGAAAATTATAACCCGTATAATTTGAAAGTAAGTCTAAAGGCATTCAGATTTAAGGCAACTAGTGTCATGATTTGGGCGAATAAAAAACATAGCAAACTTTTTTTATGAGAGTTGCGCAAACTGATAAATACTACGTAATAAGAGGCGGGACTTCCATAGATACATAGCAAACCCGAATTTGTATAAAGTTTACTTAAAAAATTATAACCCGTATAATTTGAAAGTAAGTCTAAAGGCATTCAGCTATAAGGCAACTAGTGTCATATGATTTGGCCGAATAAAAAACATAACAAACTTTTTTTTTTTATATGAAAGTTGCGCTAAACTGCGTAGAAGTTTGATGTGTGATAAAAAAACAATTGATAAAGTCTTTAAGTCTTTGGCAAGGCACCTGCAACTTTTCATTAATTCTAAAATGTGAATCCTCTAATACTTCAGCATTTGTTTGAAATACCTAAATGATGTTTTTTTATAAATACTTACACATACTGTCAAAATATATAAACAAGGTAAAGGTTTTTTGTTTGAATGACTAACTTGTTGCTAACCTCGCAGTTTTTACAACTTCACCGAGCTTTGTGGGCCGAGCAGAGTGCTCAGCACGAGACATCATTATTTAAATGGATTGGACTGTTACCTACAACGCCAACAACAAGGGCTGTCTCCCGGGAGACCGTACCTCGACTTGGGCTGCGTTCTGGTTACTGGGTGGACTTGATGGAGGAGTAGTGGCGGCTCGTCAATCGGCGGTAGGCGCCGGGCGCAAGAGAGGTCTGATGTTTAGTGAATTTGTGTTCGGGTTGGGAGGGTGTATAGCGTATGCCGCGGTTATTGGGTCCGGAGGATCAGACAACAAGTGGCGGGGTCTTCTAAGATTGGTGGGTGCGTTCGTGGCCGGTGTGTAGTTACACACGGGTGCTTACACCGGGTTCGGGTGGGCAGCCGTTATTTCAAAGTAACGTTCCGATAGTTCTTTGAAATGCTGCGCTATCGTGGGTAAATCGAGGTCGCGATGTAGGTCCTCGATACGAACGTACCATGGAGCACCCGTGGCAGTACGCATGAACCTATTCTGAATTACTTGTAACTTATTGAGATGGGTCAGGAAGGTATGCGTGAAGGCTACACTACCGTAAGCTAATATGGGTCTCATACATGTTTCGTAAAGTGTCACTTTGTTACGAAGTGACATTTTACTATTTTTATTAATAAGATAATAATGACGGCTAAGTACGAATTTAGCCTTGTTTGTGTCACGCGAAATATGCGGTTCGAACAACATATTTTTGTCTACAGTGAAATATGTTCATGATAAGCTACTAGAGATGCTTTTAAGTCTGCCACTTCTATAATACTTCTCTAAACAAAAACAAACCTATTCATTCTATTACAAAGAGACTCAATTGGTGGTAATTCTGCTGTTCACAAACTAAACTAATTATAGATGCATGCTATCTCATTCAAATGAAACAAAAACAAAAGAGATGGAACGTTTTAGACATTTCAGATTAGTCAACGTTTTCCGGGTGATAAATTAACGTCTTTTTAAAATTTGACAGCAATAAAAGTGTCTTGTCTCTTTCTGTTACTTTCGTTAAAAGAAGACAGCTATAACTTAAAATTGGTTTAGTGAGTGCGCAACAAAATTACCATCATGCATTTTCCAGTTACAGAATATATAAATTTTTATTTGTAGAAAATTCGTGAAGTCTAAACTTTATTTATGTGTATTATTTAAAACTACGTCTACTCTCTTATTATCTTTATAATGCGCATAAAATTCAACCAGCTTTGTTTTGGACCTGACTTAAACCTTAACTTTAAATTATTATCACTAAGCCACGATGAAACTTTAGTCCTCTTTTAAATCTGTTTAAAAATAATTTGGATATTGGGTCACTGTGGGTGCATATACATATAAATATAAAACTGTTTTTGTTGTTATTTGTGGTAACACTCGATTAAATGATAACATTGGGCTTGCCAGATGAATCTACACGAGGCAAAATGTGAAACTATTTTGAAATTCACTTTGGCTGGATTTCACAGTAGAAATATGAATTTCTAAACAAGTGCAACAATGTTCTATAGCAAATTTAGTTATAAATAAATAATTTAATAAATAATATATTATGTATCGATATCCATACACTATTTTTTCTGAACAGTCATAGTAGTGTCAGAACGGCAGCCATACTTTGTTTTCATGTTAAGTTTTTTCGTATGTATTTCATGTCCAGGGCCCTTACCATGAGTTTACGACTTGTCAAGTTTAATTTAATCGCTACTGTCTCTGTAAATTATTTATACGAAAACTTTGAACAGCACCTCTCTTGGTACCAAATCTATGCTTGGTACCTAACTAAGAGAAACACATTTTTAAACAAAAAGTGTCATAGATTTCGACACATACTTACCGAAAGTAATCTATACCAACTCATGGTAAAGGCTCTGAGGTCAAATGGATTTCAACACCGAATGTAAATGCGATCAACCATGGATCAACCTCGCGTTTAGTTAATTGTCAAGAGTGTCAAACATGTCAATTTTATTGTTAAAAAAAATTATTATAATATATATTATACTATTTAACTATTTTAAGTTGTAAGAAGATTCTCAGAAGATAAGGATAACGATTTTGTAAAATTTAAAGGAGTACCTACAAAAGCTTGGGAAAGGGATAACAAACGATAGTTTAATTTGTTTGTTACTCCGAACTTAGTTTTTCTAAGCTCAGCTTTCAATAAGATTGGTGAAATCAGCTTTTTGCGATACTAGCATGGATGTTACCACAGTATGTAATGTTACTAGATATCTACATGGTACCTAATTGCCGCAGAAGAGCAAAATTTTTAGAAAAACTGTCTACAGTATGTAAGGTGTTATATTGGTGCTGTCTTATTTTCTAAAGTATTTTAAACTGTAATATATTATGGTGTAGTTATCTACACTTTGGAATTAACAGTACTTAAGCGGTGTGTTTCGGTTCGGTATTAATTTAAATTTATGGATTTGATCGTGGACCTAAAAATTAAAGATTTAATAATAACTTTTTAAAAAATAGGTATTTTGATACGAAAAGGACTTTGAAGCACAAATCGCACTAAACAAATTCATTATCTGATAATTTTAACTTCATACAACAATAAGGTAACTGCTTACTATAGGACGTATTATTTACTTAGGTACTCAGTTAGTTATTTAATTATAATAATCTTATTAAAGCAATAATTTCCATAATAAGTATCTATCAGCAACCAGCAGAAGCAGCCACTATATCATTATTTTAAAGACTAGTCGTCAAGTTCAAAATCATGTTAAGTAAACATAAAGCTCAGGTACAAATATTTGTGATAGTTCACTCGATGTGGAATGGCGTCTAAAAAATATTATTTAGGCACAAAAAATCAAGTATTATTAACAAAATAAGATGCTAGAAAAGAAAGAAATTTTCTGCAAAAAAGTCCTTACTCCGGAACTCTACCTTTGATAAGTGTAACTTATTTATGAAAATTGAAATTATTTGAATTATATTATGAAAATTATTCTGGCATAGGTGCACCGTCGCAATAGCGGGTATATTGCCTAAAATGTTTGTATTATAGTAAAAAAATGAATCTGATATTTAATTCTAACTGAAAACTACAATGTGTCAGGTTGCAAGTCTGTCGCTGTAGGCGTTTGGTATTATGAAAAAGTAGAAAACAAACATCTTTCTTCATGATGCCCGACTCGGGGATTGGACTCGGGATCTCATGAAGTCAAGTTCAACGACGGACCGCTAAACCACAAAAAAAACCACAAAACCACAAAGACGACAGTTATTTATTACAGTTAGGTACAAAAATAAATTGTTCAAGTTTGTTGTTTTATAAAATACATTTTTTACTAAAGTAACAAAAGATTTAATTAATAAAATAACAAAACAAAATGTAATCGATTTGTTATTCGTTATGAAAAAATGTATGTAAATGTATTCATTAGCATTGAAATATTTTTTGTTTAATAACTTGATTATTCTTTTATTTTAAAACTATAATTCAAACATAATACAACTTTAAATAAATACAATTTAGTTTTTCTGGCCACATTTGATTTAAGTAATAACATTGGTAGCTTTTAGTGGAAATGAGTAACTTTTTTACCATTTCTCAGGAAACTTTTTACTGCAGCTGACTAGCAACACTATCTTAATTGAAAAAAAGTATTCCTTGTGTCAACGCAAACAAAACTATGTCAGAATTATTTCTAAATTTTGTGTACTAACAAAAACAATTTACACCGTAATCTTAGCATAAATAATTAATGTAATACTTTTTTTTAATTCGTGAAATAACTACTCATCTACAAAATGGCAGAAATGTAAGTATTTTACGTCGTCCATTTATTTGTTTATATCAACATTGCCCTAAAAAAGTATATTACATAAACAAATAACGCTATTAATCACAAAATCATCTACAAAAGTAATCTCAGAGGTGTTGTCCATTATCGTTGTGTTATTTTTATGAATTTAGAACGTCCAAATGCAGGATACACTTAGTATTTGTATTCATGAAGTTGGTTTCGCCTTTTGTTTCATTTAGCTACGGATATAATTTAAATTCATCACATTAACAACTACAGTTAGTTGTTCAAATGTCCTTGAGTATGTATGAGCCTAAATCAATATTGCACTTTCCTACAAAAAATTGATGCCCTTGTACTATTCTTTCATTTGGAATTGATTTAAAAATTTTAACATTCGCTTAAGTACCTAGTAGTATTTTGAAGCTATGATAAATATACCTATCATACAATATTTTGAAGTTTTAACCTCTTTAAATTATTGTTATTTGTGAATGTTTATTAAATTTATTCCAGTAACTATTCAAGCATTTCTATGCATTAGTATTGTTGAATAACACCCATAACACTAGCATATAATTTGCTTCCTTTGGGGAAATATCAATTTGTATAATTTCTTTAAGAATATTTATGTATATTTGCCAATTATTAAAAGACAAAGTTCATGTATGCATACACATTAATATTTGTACTCATAGCAACATTTCGTACATTTAATGTTATTAATCTGAAGATAGTGAGCTACGTATGTAGCTCGTATTTTCGTAGGAATAATGCCTACGGCCACATTCAAAGATGTCAATTATCTTTAATCAGTCATTATAATAACATATTCTATACAACGTATTTTTATTTTAGCACTTGCCCTGTGCTTGGGATAAATTTTTCTATAAATTTTAAAGAAAGAAAAAAATTCGCCCCAGACAGGATTTGAACCTGTAACCTTTCG
>NJDC01000030.1:381690-434316 GCA_002245475.1 Calephelis virginiensis | reverse complement strand
TCAGTAGCTCAATTGGTTAGAGCATTCGTCGGCTTGAGACGAAAGGTTACAGGTTCAAATCCTGTCTGGGGCGAAATTTTTTCTTTCTTTAAAATTTATAGAAAAATATTCTATACAAAATTGTGTTTATTTCATTTACGATATTGGAAGGCAAACAATTTCCTGATGACAAGAAATTCACACCACCTAGAAACACCAAAGTTGGTAATGGTGCTTTGCCAACTGTGGCCGGGATGTTAGGCTTTGAGTGAAAGTAAGTTTACCGGCTACCTTATCCTCCGAACCGGAACACATCATTGGCAAGCAGTGACGTTATGGCGACAGGAATAGGTAAGGCGGTAGCACCAATCCGGGTGAGTCACTGCAAAACTCTTCACCCAGTCAGATGTCACGGTGCTAGTGACGGTAACCTAAAGCCTATGCCTATGCTCGCCTTTTACAAGCTGCCTGGCAGGAAGGCAGATGGTCTAGTCTACAAAAGTGTGGCTGTTAGTTTAGTAAGTTAGTACATATCATAATAAGTAAAGTGATCTCAATAGTTATGTCATGGAACTAGAATTCCTTTATTTAAAATGTAAGCAACAAATTTTGTTTCTCAGTAAAGAATCTAGTTGTTAAGATTTATGACTATCCTTTGCTTTACAAAATATAACTTAGCGTCAGCCTCAGCAAAAGTAAAGATTTTTTGCTTTTTTCATACCTTTCACTTATAATTATGACTTAGTCTTAAGTTATTCTAGATTAGTCATCTCCAAATTTCATACATTTACAAAGATACACTAGTGTTTATAAAAAAAAACTATCATGTGAATTTTGATATTATCAAGCAGACAATTTTTTTCTCTAATTGCAACAATAGACACCCACCATAACGTCATTGCTTGTCTTTAACATGTTCTGCATCGGAGGACCAAGTAGCCAGTAAGCTTACTTTTGCTTGAGGCCCAACATCCCTTTCTCAGACTGGCAACGCACCATTAACACCTTTGGTGTCTCTAGGCGCCGTAAATTTTTTATCATTAGGAAACATGTCTGCTTGTTTGCCTTCCAATATCATAAAAATAAAATAAATAAATAGACACCTTACAATCACCTCCCTTACACCATGCAAATTAGTAAAAGTACACATGAGTTACAGCTATAAAGTTGTTGACGGATAAAAGTAGTATGTTGCTAAGCTGAGACTAGAATGTCAAGCCTCGTGTATTGGTAGTTTTCCAGCTACCACATCAGTTGACACATACACTTGTACACAAATCTTCATGTGTATTCCTTTAGAAGACAGACAGAGGGTATCACACCAATTGCATATAAAATAAACTGCAGTATGGTATACTCTGAATTATCATGGATTTAAAAATAGGTTCAAAGGCAGTATTACAAATGTGATAAGTTGATGGAGAATTTTTTTGTTAAAAGATAGTGCAAGCCCAAAACCCCCTATTTTCCTGGTGATACAAAATAACCATTTTTAGACACCTTAGATGTTAATGGTTTGTTGCTTTATTATGGCTGGGATCTTTGGACCATCTTTGCAAGACCAAATTGGCCAAAGTTACTGCAGTAGCAAAATAGTCTGGTTACCTTAACATCTAGCTCCTTCTAAACTTAACTTGTATCACCTACGGGCTTTTACATTCCAAAAATGCAACAAAATAGTAGTCTAAAATATATGCAGTTGTAAAGTCTATACCTATCCTATCCTAATATATATCCAGTCCTGTAACAATTCTATACCTATAACATGTAAAATTAGAAAGAAGCATTTCTCAAAAACCAAAATTGAAGAATTTTTATGAATTCCAGCAATAATAGCAATTGTAGAATAGTGCTCTGTATAAATAGAATATTATGATGCATGTCATGTTTATTTATCAGAATCATCTTAAGATTTGATTGGAATTCTAGAATACTGACCTCAAAGTGGGTTAAATGTAATTTAAGAGTACATTACAAACATTACTGTACTTTATTTTTTTCATTAAACCATGTTACTTCCATAAAAATTATATTACAATTTATTGTAATCTTATCAGTAAAAAGAATCCTGTCTTGTAGATTTTATATCTTTATTATGAACAACACATTTGAACATTTTGTGTGCATATCATGTAAGTAAAATTACTAGTGACCATACTGGTACCCTTTTTTGCATTTACTTATTTTATATGATATATAATACAAACAATTTTTAACAATCACGCAAAATTAACAAAGAATCATTAAATGCTTTCAATGCTAAGAACAATTTTAAACACCTACTCCTAAATATTATTCTACAAATCATAACACAAATAATATACAGGGTTACTTTGAAAGGATGAGCCTTATTTTAATTTTAGGTAAAGGCTTAAATGGTAATGAATTTTAAATATAATTGCTAAATTGTAATATTTACTTTTATAAATATTCATTTAAAACAGTGCAAAAATGCTTCATTTGTCACACTATGTTGAACCTAGTACGACTCATACACGTCACCAGCCCACGAATATGACTGCTGTCGGAGAGAGTTTCAAGTTTTGTTTACTCTATAACCAAGCATCTTGTATTTGGCGTTGAATAAAAAACAATTAATTACTTCATAGAACGAAAGTGTCATTGATTCCAAATTGTTTCTCAAAATTTGGTTGGTACTCTGTATATTTATACGAGAAGTATATATTATATTATTACACAGAACAAATATTTTGTGCTACAATAATTTTGAATAGATTTTGGTCTATATGGTTTATTTTATTATTAAATGAATTTTTATTTTATTATTGAACTACACTTTTAGTCAGCTTTGCTTAAAATTTATTTACATATGAAAACTAGTGTATAATATAGTATATGGTGTACAAACAACCATAGTCTAACACAGATGTTAAAGGCGAAATCCAGTCTTTCTGTCTGAGCCCTTTTTGTTGATGAACAGGACTCTACATCTACTATGTGGCAAATTACGAGCAACACTCAGAATACTCAGAATGAAATAGAAATTCATTAAATAAAAGGCTAAACTCTCATATGAAAGAATAAAAGAAATCCATTCATACATACATTTCTTATATAAGTCAAAAAGATGTCGGTAACAAAGTCTTAAACAAAACTAGAGCCTATTAGAGGAAAAAAGATTAGATGTGATTTTCAATTCATGATTCATGCAACTAAGTCCTGTTTGTATATTATTAAAATCTTCACAACACAATGAAATAGCTACTAAAATTCATGGTCAATAAAATAGATATTTCAATTTCATTTTTGTCTTATCAAACAAAGTCTAATTAATCTTAAAGAATTAAATTAATCTTTTCTATCTAACTTAAAGTTTATATGTTTTAATATATATTATAAATTAAGTATTAGTGCATGAATATTATACTGTATTATTATAATAGATTATGTATCTTAGCTGTGTGTATAACTGATAGAAAAAGGTGTTAGTTTGAGTAATTAGTTGTGTGTTAATCAGTGTGATATGGAGATGGATATATTTGGGGTCTTTGACTTCTAGAAAGTCCAACACATTTATTACGCACTGTCTTTCCTGTTTTGTTGCGACGTATACATTTTTGGCGGCAAATTTAAAACTAATTATTTTGTGTATTTACATATATCTTAATACTTACTTATAAAAATAGAGGGTGGCAGATAGTACTAATACTAATATCGTGCCTACCTGAAATTTTGGGTACCTGATATTTGACAGAGTATTACAGATAGATAAAAAACATATACTTACTAAATTAGTTTAGATATACCAAAATGTTTTTACATAAAAATATGTGCAAGGAATGTGTCTTTTTAGAGCAAGGAAAAAGTACATGCTAGCTTAAAAACTAAACTTCAATAAATCTATGTAACAGCTACTACTTCTTGATGCAAACCTATAATGTTTTAAGTATGTCTTCCTATCTTTATGCCTTACTCACAATTCATTTAGTCATAACAAATTATATGTTGTGCCCATTAGGTATATCTCACAAAGAAGATTAAATAGTTATAAGTGTGAGAATCCCAATAATAGGAGAAAAATTGTTAAGATGATCTGAGCACCTTTTTAAATCTAATATTGTTGTTAAATCACACTTCAACTTCTGAACAAATTTCAGTACACTTTTGTGTCTTGGATAAACATTTGTAACCTTAAAAAAGTGCTGTAGTTTTAAGGCTAGAATTAATCTGATTACCTAGGTGCAGTCGCCTCTTCTTTCTGCGATTAGATAAGTGACAGTTTGGCGATAGGTTGGCCACCTTTCACATTGTGGGACTTAAAACTTTTTGCTAATCAAGGGTGCCCTAACTTTTTTGGTCTATTAGTTTCATCAACAATATGGGCGTGAATATACTTTTTTATTTGGTATTATTATTGCAGTGAGTCTTACATTTAGACAATATTGTTTTTTTATGTATCCGTGACTAATAATTAAACCACAAGGCAATAATTACCTTATCTGACTAATTTATGTTAGTATAATAAAATGTATTGTTTGCAAACCTCTAGGGAAGGTCACAGATCAATTAAACACTAACCATCTTGAATTTACTTTACAGTTCAGAAAGTACAAATGAAGCATCAAGTAGTCAAAAACAAGAAGAGAAAACGAGTGGCAATTGGTGGGACTCTTGGATAACTTCTGCTAAGTCCAAGGTAAATATTCTCCCTGTGTTGTTTCTGGTCGCTGAGTATAGTAGACCATCTACATCTCTGCCAGAGCGCTTGTAAGAGGCGAATATAGGTTAAATAAGTCATTATTAATAAGATCACGAGTGTTAGACTGTTACTATGCAGCAACTTCCTGTTGCCATAATGACTATCTGGTTCCGGTACAGACGACAGGGTAGTAGATTAGCACAATTGACCTAAGATCCTGAACACAGGACAGAGACGCAGCTATAACATCTATGGTGTCTATAATTCACAGTTATTTTGTCATCATAAGACCCTTGTGCTTGTACGCTGGCCCCTCACACTATAAAAAAGGTCACAAAAATTATACCATAAGTTTGCAACAAGGTTTCTGTGGTCGAGCGGTCCAGTGTTAGACTTGACTTCATGAGGTCCCTGGTTCAATCAGTTAGCGAAATGCCACCTATCAGATTGTGGGACTTAGTGTCTTTGGCTAGTCGTGGGTGCCCTGGTTGAACCTCTGCCTTCGTATTCGGGGCTATAGGCATGCAGATACCCAATATTAGTGTAGATTTCCTTAATTACTAATTTATTTATTTTTAATTCCAGTCAGTAGAGGTTTACTCTATGGTGAAGAAGGACCTGGACGAAATTGGTACGGCAGTCAAAAGTGAGGCTAGCCATGTTTTCAATTCCACTTCAAATGTCATTGGCAAAACACTTAAAGTAAGTTAAAAATCACATTTACAGGGTAACATCTAAAGCACCAACTAAATTTTGAGAAAAATTTTCTTGCGAGGCAGTTCGTAAAATGCGAGCATAGGCTTATCATTACTAACACCGTGACATCTGACTAGGTGGTAGAGTTTCGTAGCGACTCGCCCGGATTGGTACCACCGCCCTTCCTATTCCTGCTGCCATAACGTCATGACGTGTTCCGGTTCGGAGGGTAAGGTAGACGGTAAACTTACTTTTGCTCGAGGCCTAACATCCTGACCTCAGGTTGGCAACGCACCATTACCATCTTTGGTGTCTCTAGGTGGTGAATTTCTTACCATCAGTAAATCCGTTTGCTTGTTTGCCTTCCTACAACATAAAAAAATCTATGAATAAACTAATTAAAACAATAATAAAAAAATATACTCGAAACAAAATACAAGATGTATGGTATGTTAACTAACAGAGCTTAAAACTGGTTTCCACTGACCACAGTCGCATTGGCAGACTGGTGACGTCATGACTCGTACTAAGTACAACATAGCGTGACATCAAGTATTTTTGCAGACTTTGAAATGAATGTTTGGCAATTATATTTAAAATGCATTACCATTTGAGCCTTATATTTAAATAAGTATATATAGTATTTAAATATTAAAATTTAGCCAGTCGTTTCGAAGTAACCCTGTATAACTACGCACTTTTTGACACATGTTAAATTTCTCTTCATTTTGATCTCGTCGCATCAACAATATTTATCACTGATGATAAAGAAATAACTTTGTTATTTTATTATTCATAAATACCAACCAAAGGATAAAATCACGACGATTATAAAACATAAGATATTTATGAAAAAGTATGGAAATTACTTACAAACACACACAAACATACTTATCGATGAGGCCGCAAAGAGGTTTTCACGGTGCTGAAGTTCTTTTTCTGCGATCCTTTTTAATAATGCTACGAGTGTGCACATTATGCTGGTATTAAACGGTACTGTAAGATTACATACTCAATACTGTTCCATATTTGTACTGTGAAGAAGGCAAAAACAACATTTTTATGTTAATTTCATTGGTTGTAAATTAAATTTATTGGAGACTAATTTGTTATAGTTGGATGTACCAGAATCTCCTGCAAACGCCATGAAGAAAAGTCTAAGCAATTTCATTGGTAATTATTTTTATTTATTATTATCTGTAGCCCGCAACTTGGTACACATGTTGAAGTGATTTTCCCTGCTTATTGATATGAACAAAATGTCTAATAGCCCTCACTTTGTTCCAAACCTTAGCCAGGCAAGAGAATAAATGGTGAAACAAACTGCGGCGACTACGACTTCTGAAATTTATAATAAATTAATATCAGAAACATTTTAATATTTTGTTTCGACCGCCTCGTTGGTCGAGTGGCTAGCGTACACGCCTAACTACACCGACAAACCGCAAGGCTCGGGTTTGATTCCCGACGGGGGCAGGCATTTGTGTGATGAATATTTAGATGACTGCAAATACCCAAATATTTATTAAATTTATTCTGGTACCTATCTATTTAAGTATTTCTATGTATTGGTATCGTTGGCTAGCACTTTTAAGCCTGACACATCTCTTATTCGACCTAGCATACATACAGACCTATCATTTTTGTTGCAAAGTGAATCAATATGCAACTTCTAATATAAAAAAAATCAATTTTTATTCCTAAGTTAATAAAATCTACATCTTAATATGTATATTTCTTGTGTTCGTGTGTTTGTCACTGAACTCTTTCTAGGCAACACGCCCAAATAATTTCGTTATCATAAAAAAATGTTTGGGTGTGTTCAAGGGAATTCGAGAATGGTTTAGATTCACAATTTGGTCGCCTGGAAAAGGTTTTTAAATTATTTTTTTAATGATAAGTAGTTGTTGATTATGGAATGTTTCACATTGGATCCGACAGACTGCACTACTATCGAAGCATTAATGTCAAGCGATACGAAGTTTGCCGGGTCAGCTAGTTCTCTATAATAGTATTATTTAAGAATTTATTATTTAAGATTTTTAGTCTCCTTTTAATGTGCTCGAAATTTAAATAATTTTGTCTTTATTTTTGTGTTTTCATTCTGGCACATTAGTCAAAGTTTTAATTGTTTATTTAAATCAATTATTTTTATTTTTGCACTTGATGAGAAGGTAGTATCTTCGGCAAATAAGATGGAATCATGATTGACAGCATCAGGCTAATCTTTTATGTTAATTTAAGAAAAAGTAATGGTCCTAAAACACCACCTTGTGGTACACCGCAGTATACATGGAGCTAAGATGTTCTTATAATGTGTCAAGTTTTAATAGGTGGTAGATAGTAGTAGTTGCTTGTACACCGACCAACTTGTACCAATTTCGGGTTACAAGTTGGCGCAATGTCTTTTGCATTATAGGATCAAAATTCAAACTGTCAGTTTAGCGACCATCGTAACATTCAAACCTAAACGTGACAATGATGAGAGCCATGACGTTATGGGGACAGCAAAATAAAACGTTGAAGAACTTTACGACGTAGTAAAATGATTTCAGGTCAAGTGAGCACAGTGTTGAACCCAGAACCAGACGACGAGGATGACACGGAGGTGATCCTTTCTTCCGGTGACACAACCATGTTGTCCACTTACAAGGTAAGAATTTCAACATATCTTTTTTATCTATAGTTAGGTACCTCTGGGTTCCATTTTTAAATGTAGGGAACCATGGGATAATGGGACATTTATTTTTAATATTATTTGAAAAAAAAACCTCGTCTCCACTGTGAGTTTTTTGAGATTTTGGTATAAACATAAGCTCCTGCCGTTAGACAAGTTTAAGTTTTCATCAAGATACTCGATTCAATAAAATCGGCCTTATTTAAAACTAGTAATTAGTTTTCATAAAAGTCAGGGCCTTTAGTAATACGGAGTCCTCCTTTCTCAAGCTCATTTAGGGAGATTAGGCGACAGTGATGAGATACACGATTCACTAATTCCTTCATGAATACTTCATTTGTGAGGGATGGGTGGAAGATGTGGGAGGGTTGGGTGGTATTGGATATGTGCCTGATTGTAGATAGGATTGTCACCTTTCACATTGTGGGACTTAGTGTCTGACTAATCGTGGGTGTCCTGATTGTACCGCTGCCAACCTCTTCGGGGATGTGGGCTAGAAGATGCTATTTGTGTTCATCATAGACTAACACCCATAACACATCCTGTACTTACTTTTGGGTTATGTTAATTCTCGTAGTTTTTTTTAGAGATACTTGTTTAAATACATGTGTTACTATATTGTCTGCAGTATTGGAAGCAGACTTAACAGTCTAACAATAACTTGTAATGGCCATCCGCGACAAATTGTTAATCGTCATAATAGTATAAATTTAAGACAAAGGTGCTCGTTTTTAAAATCACCGATTTCTATATAATTGTTGATGCATGAATAATAATAAATTTTTAACTGTTAAGTGACAAGTTATAAACTCAAAAAGTATAGGAGAGGTGGCATGAAAGGGACATTTTTGCAGTTCGGGTCCTAGTAAGTTATTAAGAAGATATATGGAAGCGGTAGGAGTTGATTAGAAACCTTTCACTAATAAGTTATTGAAACGAAGTACAATAATTGTCTTTAATCGATTTCTAGTTATTTATTTCCGGATTTTAAAAAAATGTATATTTTGTCATTTTCATAAATATACCGTATTGAAAGGGACGCAGCCATTTATGAAAGGGACGGCACCAAATTTAAAAGTGGCTAGAACTACAGTCATCATTAAATTTTATTAGATTAATCTTAAAAACCAAGAAAACAAACAATTTTATAAAACTTTATTAGAAATCAACAAAGTTAAATGGTTTTCTCGTAACAAAATTCCTTTCTGTAATACTTCATTGACTGACTCTTCAATTGTTTGGGCATCAACGCGCGTTCTCTTCTTAGGTGGCATTTTCAACCTAAAAAACATTAAGAAAATCATAAACCTAGTGCTAAATAGCAGGCTTGAAAGAGACAGTCATGAAGGGGATGTCCCATATATAACCGTCTGTTGTGTCCCTTTCGTGAATATCAAACAAAAATTAAAATCATAACCACTAAATCTAAATTATTATATCAAAGTTTACCTACCTTTTGTTCTTGTGTCTGTGATGTCCAGCTTATTTTAAAACAGTGGTTCACATATAAATAAGTAATTTGCGGCACGGCACTCGATAAAACGTTTCACAATTATGCTACAGTTCAATGCTAATAACAACATGCGCGCGTACCCGACATGTTTGAAATGACAGGATTATGAATTTAGCCACAAAATCGCCATACGACACAAATAGTGCTGTTTCGAAATCTTTTTTAATTTACCGGTAATATGATTTGTCACTCTTTTATACGTGTTCCTTTCATGCCACCTCTCCCCTATCTTTTTTGATTGCCTGTATGAGGAACGTTTATCAATAATGACATCAAAATCTTGGTGATATTGTAAAAATAGTATCTATAAGTACTATTACTAATGGAATGCCAAATTTTCAAAATTTATTCGCTTGTATCGTAGCGATCATTACATTATATCCATAACAAAGCTAATCATTTATCAAACATCACAATTAACGGCCATTAATGCAATATATTTATTAACTTTCCTTTTTTTAACTTAGTCATGCAACTCATGTTATAATTAAAGGAGTATGTTAATATACTATTTATTTTCTATATTATTTTGATGTTATTAATGTGTACTTACCTTGAACTTTAAACTAACACTAATTTAATCATAATACAAATAGTTTTTTAAGTAAATAGTAAGTACATGTGGCCTGTTTAAGGCACTTAAAAATCATAATTTGACTAGCAGTGCGCAGCAGCAGTGCATGTTGAAGGTCAAATTAGTGAATCTTTTAACCAATTACACTCGTAACGTAACATTAAGCATTCGATTCCATTTGCATATGATTTAACAATCATGCGTGCAAGCTGTCGCAATAAAATATATTTGTAATAAAATTTTGAATTTTATAAAATAAATTAATTCAATGGAATGTTGCATTTTATTAGTTTAAAATACCAGGAGAATGTAAGTGAAACCAGTAGTTGAGCCTGTTAATAAAAACGTAATGGTCCGTCCATTACGTTTTAAATATTAATAATGAAGTTATATCAAGCGCCCAAGATGAACAAAGAAATGTTTTCACTCATTTAGCAAAACTTTTAATTTATCTCTGCCGTTGCGTTTATAATGTGATGCTCTCTACTATATTTTTTCGAATGCTCTTGGTGAGTACCCTCCCTTAGTTTATAATAGTTATTTGATATCTTAATACAGAAAGAGTTAGAGGCTCTACAACGCGTGGATGCTACATACATAGTGCCAGCGGATAGTCCAGAGTTCGATGCCTGGCGGTCGAGTCTCGAGAACGAGTGTGTGATCACACCAAGTTCGGCTGTGCGACGTCTCGACACCAACCCCATATTAAAGCAGCAGTATGATAAGCTAGTGCCGGACGCGGTGTCACATGAGGACTTTTGGGAAAGGTAAGATATAATTACGAAAGGGCATGCTCTGCTGGTTCGGTCATATGGAAAGATCGACAGACGAAAGATTGACAAAGCGGATATACAATGTGAATGTGGATGGATGTAGGTACCCGGAGAGACCAAGGTTGACATTCCACGATCAGATCACTCGGATATTATCCAAAGGTGGTGTCAGTGTCCGAAACCGGCGTGTTTGTATGAAAAGGGTAATGAATGTGAAGTAAGCCAGACAGATTTGTCAGGATCGTGAGGTCTGGCATTCGATAGTCTCTGCCTACAATGTAAGGGACTTGACGTGAAGATATGTATGTATGTAGGATTTAAACTAAAAATGAGAAATGACATGCTTCGTTTCTTCTTGCTTTCTTTATGGCTTTTTGCAACTACTTCGTTTCGTCGTCGACATGCTTCGTTTATTAGACTATTTGGAAAGAATGACAGATCAAAGGTTGACAAGACAGAAAATACAATGCGAATATGGAGGGATGTAGGTACCGGGTGGTTATATATAGGTTGTCACTTTACGACCAAATCGCCCGTTTATTATCCGAGTGTGGTACCAAGAGTCTCCGAAACCGGCGTGTTTGTATGCAGAGTTGTAAATGTGTGGGAAGCAATGAAGTTGTGCAGAAATAGGCACTGATACACTCAGCCTACTGCAGAAGCGACTTGGCGTGAAGATATATGTGTATAGACTGCCAAGATTGCCCTTTTGACTGGCAAACGCGTTATAAATTTGCTTGGCTTAGTCTTAGTCTAGCTTAATATAAAATAACCAAACTTATTGTTAAAATATTTTGCTCTAGATACCTGTTTCGTGTAGCCCTTTTACAAGATCGGCTAGCCGCTATATCTAGACGACAGCCAGTAGAGGAGACCACGAACGATCCCGTGATGTCACATTTGCCGATACAGGAGCCTATACAACAGTAAGTCTATCTTTTTGTATTTATGTATACTCTACGTAAAACTTGCCTAGTTTTTCTTATGTACATTTATATAATCTTCATTTTTTATTTACTAGTCATGTGCCTGCAAAAATTAATATGTGTGTGCTTATTTGTTTAAATATCGCAGTAGTTAGGTAGTGTACGGGACTGAAACAAATCAATAAATATAAAATGTCATTTAAATCATACAGTTGTCGGAGAATTATAAATACTAGTGGTCGCCCATTGGTCGAAATTCGATCATAATAAATTTTAATATCTTGCTAATAAGAACGCCATCTTCATTTCTCAAGACCAACTAATTTGTTTCCAAATTGTATGATTATAGTTTGTGCGCCATCTGTGATCTTTTATAGTTATCATCAATATAGGTATTTTTGTGTGTGTCAAATGCATGGTAGTACGTTTAATGTTTTATTTTTTGAATTAATTCACTTTATAAACGTATATATAACAAACAAAAAATATTAGCGTTCTGCACTTCTCCTACATATAAACTTTAAGTGTGCCAAATTTCATACTCCTTCGTCAGCGCAATTTTCGTAAAAAGGGGTCCAAAGTTCACTTTGCTTCACGTATTAATATTATGAATGATTATGTTATGAATGTGAAGGAATGAAGGAAGAAAGGAATGTGTGGGTTATGAATGTGAAGGAAGCAAGACAGGTTTGTCAGGATCGTGAGGTCTGGCACTCGATACCCTCTGCCTACCCCGTAAGGGACTTGGCGTGAAGATATGTATGTATGTATTAATATTATGATTTGTTCTAAATATGTGTGTATTTATATTATAATTACATGTGTACCAATTTTGACTAAAATCCATTCATAGATGATTCAGTCGGTCGGTCGGCCCTTATATGTATATACATAATACTCATGACCTATAAATATTCTGTCTTACTTCTAGGAGTCCTAAAAAAGTTCTTCCGGATTTGGATTCTGAAATACCTTACAAGAGGCCGGATGTAGATAACGTGGTCGCGTGGGAAGAGGGTAAGTTGAAAACTTACATTTTTGAATACACCTTGTCTATCGTATTGGTAAACGAGCTCATAACAAAATGGTTCTTACGAGCGCTAGCATTTTAAAGTTATACATTTTTCATCCTTTAAAAAATCAAGTTATCAATGACATTCGGGTCAAAGTGTCCTTGCATGCCAAGTTTTGTCGTAATTGGTTTAGAAGTTGAGACAAATTTAAAAACACATACATCAATCCAAACATCGTCAAAAACTGTGGGAGAGTTATTGTTTTTAAATAAGGAATTACACCTATTTTCGAATAAAACTACACGTACAATCTCACCACGTTTGTAAATTAGGAGGGTGTACTTGAAAAATCTCGGTTTCTGATCTGATCTCAGAAATTTTCCGCCAATATCGCGTTACATGTACTCGTAATTTTCCTCCGTCGTCTATTGGTTGCTCCGTACGCGCTGCTTTTGGAATACGCAGTGTGCCTAAATAGTACGGTAGTCTGTTGCTCTTTTATTTTGAAATTTAATATAAAATAGTGTTATTCACTTGTGTTTACATCTGATTTTAGTCAACATAAGAATACGTAAACGAATATTGCCGTTGAGACTTATAAACGTGGTACTCGCGTGTAAAATATTAAGGATATTCCTAATACTGTTGATATTATTTCCCATGATTATGCTTAAGTAAATCGCTAGACAAATTGCATGTATTGGTCAGATGGAAATTATTTTCTAAATTTGTCACTTGTAAAGTTTTCTGGCTACCCTAACTTTCAATCTGAATTAATAAAGCGGCGCGTGTTTATATAATGACATAATGTAACAGTAATACTGCGGCAAATTGTTAATTAAAATCTTATCATTACCATCCTAGAGTTTCTCCCTGTCGCATCCCAAATCTGGCTAAGAATCCAGAGCTTAGTTTCTAAAAATTTATTAAAATGTAACAGAAATTATTTTTTAATTATTTGAAAAAATAATTATTTGAAGCTAAAATCAGTTTCGAATAATTCATTACAGAAGATTTCGCAAATGATTTGGAACTAACCGAGGAACAACAAATTCTACTTTTAGAGGAATATGAAAAAGAAATAGCGTCGAAGAAAAACGGTAAACGTGACATAGCCAACAACAATGCAAATAATACAAAAAACATAACAGATAATACAACAAAACAAAGCACAGACAAAAGAAATAAGAATGTCAAATCACCAAAAAAAGTGCAAAAGTCAGATGAATGTGGTAATTTAGTTGAAGATTACTTTGGTGATAAGGAACAAGTAAAAGATGATGCAAGTGCAAATTCAGATGAAAGTTGGGAAAAGGAATTTGATATAGAAGAACCAGTTAAAGAGAAAGTTTGATTTTGGTTGTCTTAACCTTGGGCCATAAAATAAACATTTATTCCATAATATCCCGCATTATGAGCCAGTTGTATGTTATGACATTGATTTATTATTAGTTTATGACTAATCTGCACAATTTCAGTTAAAAGGCTGTTCCATTAAAACACATGTATACATTGCATATAATCGAGGATATTAACTAAGCTTTTTATATAATATTCAAACAACAGATTTGTTCAATTTTTTTGAATTAACGCTCTTATTAATTGGTCTGTTTTGCAAAAACCAACCACACCTACTGCCTTATTAATAAACACGGAGTAAAGTACTCCAAGGTTTAACCTGGTATTATAGTCTTTATTAAAATGTAATACAGACTATAATATCAACTTAATCTTACACCTACCCTACACCACATTTATTAATAAGACGGCTAAAGTATAAAAGTTAATTACCTGTGCCAAATTTATAAAAAGCGATGTTGAGTATTTTATTGCTGTACAAATACATGTAAAAGAAAAAAAAAATTTACAACAATGGAGATTGGAGTATTTTTAAATTTTATTTCCTTTCAAATATGTCAAGTCTGTTTTTATGTCCAACTGCATAACATGGTCCAATTAATTTTTTTTTTTTTATTTCAATAGAAAAAATTACGCCATATCTATTTCTGAGTTTTGGACTCAGTGCAAAATGTAATGTTTTATAATTATAGATTATCTCCACCTTTGATTATTAATGTAGTATTACGTAATTAATACCCAAATGTGGTAAAAATCTATAATTATTGAATTTAATATACATTTAAGCCAAAACGCATAAATTAACATGGAGTTACTTCATTCTAATAAACTTGAATAGTGTATCATATTTTCGAAATGAAATCTTAATTCCTTAATGACAAATAGTTACGCTATTAGTAGTAGTGTGCGACCATCGCGAAGAAATGTCGTGGAAAATCGACTAACAATGTCACATATTAAACAAAATTTGCTAAATTCAATAGGAAATCAGTTAAGTGCGTTGTGAATGCTTAGACGTCTATTTACACTTACTTTTTTAAAGGGTGCCTCTATTTATAGATGGCTTCGAACAGTCTCTATTTGTTCTCATTAAATTATATACATCCTTTTTGTTTAAAACCAATAAATATATAATAACTTACTCTTGTCATCATCGTGACTCGATTACACATAGTGAACTTACTATATATACGCATGACGTCCATTACTCCTACATTTAACATGGTCCTTCGAGACGAATTTGAATTATTGTCTATGGATAATAAACAATAATTCAAATCCGGCTCGAAGGACCATGTTAAAAGTTAGCGGAATAAATAATAAAAAATTTTGTAATTTCTTTTTCATTTGCTTTTACACCTAGAAAATTTTAGCGATTTTAAATGTCAAATTCAAATTTGTCAGAAAAGTTGTAAGTTGAAATATATAATTTAAAAATAGAATATTTATGTTGTGTTGTATTCAGTTAAAACCAAGACAATTTCGCACATTAAACTAAATACCTTACACAGTAATAATAAATCAATGTACAGGAAACTGAAAACCACGCTATATCAGGTGTTTCAGAGCGAAACAAGGTCAAGAAAATTTAGGCTCGTTCTTTGATACGCAATATAGAAGGGATGCAGGGTTTTTAAATTGTAGCCTATTGGCAAAGAATATTAAAGGGATTATTATCAACTAAATATTACGTTATGTTATGCTAAATTTTAAGTTGTATGTGTTATTGTGAAAAGAGTTTAATATAAACGCAAAAATCCACTTTGATTGTACTTTTAAGAATATTTTATAGAGGGTAGAGAAAAAATACAGGAAATTTAAATAATTTAGATATAATATGTAGGTACGTATTATGCTTTAACTGAGTAGAAGATAAAATGAGTGGTCAATTACAAAATTAATCAGTCATAGTTAGGGTTGCCACTTCACCCGGTATTTCAAAATTTTCTAAAATATCGTGATGTGGGCTTAAGACTAACTTTTTGCGAGAAACTGATACCAAAAAAAGACAGCTCCTGATCATAAGGAAGCAGTGTTAATTCACTAATTACATTACCAGCTAACTAAGTAACAAGTAATGGCTTATTTATATGATTTGATAAGTTGATATAAAGTCCAAAAATCTATATTTTTTTAACGCGTCTGTTTAGTCTTAAAGTGGCAACCTTGTGTAATCAAAGTATTTTTCTCTGCCCAATTATTTATTTATTACCCACAAAAAATATCTGCTGGCAGTTTAATCATAACCTATGTAAATGAAAGTAGTGTAAAAATTGAGAAATAAAAAAAGTGTCCTATTTTCAGATTAACTTATTATTTGGATAAAAAAACAGAAAAATGTTATAAATATATAAATAAAAGTATAACCTTAACGAAAAAGCCTAGATTTAAAATGAGTCAAAATATAACGTTTACGCGCAACATTATGTTTTTTTTAACGAACTGTAAGTTTTTTATTCGTTAAGGGCGGGACAATTTGAATATTGCTTCGAAATTTGATTCAATTGTTTCAAAATTCAAATTTAGAATATTATTGTTGGGGTCAAAATGTTTATAAAATTGTATGGAAGGATTATTCTTGATTTTTTTCATTTCTCGTGTGCAATGTATTTATAAGAGTCCTCCATAATTAACTTCAAACAAAACCATTGTATCCTTTACCATCGCTATTGTTATCCCCCAATAGTATTTTTTTTAATTTTTGGCAACATGTGGGATATCCTCTAAAATCTGCCACCGAATTTCTGGACTATCTAAAAGCACTATTTTTTAAACCAGTTGTCAACATTGTCTTGTAAATGACTTGTGACGTTTATAATAAGTCTTGTATTGCATAACATAATTTAAAAAAGGCAATGACTAAACAAAGGCATAGAAACATAACGCTACAAATTTGGAAAGTTGTATATCTTCGTAAAATCAATATTAAGATATTATTATAAAATGTAATCTTCCATAGGTATTTTCTTTATTCATGTGTGTGAAGACACTGTAATTTTTTTTCCAATACCACTATCACAAGTCAGCTATGTTTTTGGTCCTTACTGCTTAAGAGTTCCCATTATGAAGCTCTCAGACCTTGGCTAAGACCTGATTTTAAATTTAAGTTCTGTTTTCGAACATGGGCCTCAAAACTTGAATTTGAACATCTGTTTTGAAACATTCCAATGACTCTGAAAGTATAATAGTAATGACTTTGAGTATAGTGTATAAAATTGGTGATTTTGGCTGGAGACCAACTGCCGGACGCGTCTGTAAGCCGCAAATGTAAGGGAACGTATCCATACTATGTAACCCATTTTGGAGGTGGGGGGAAGGGGGGAGGCAGGTATTTAAAATACTACGATCAGTCACGAGAGGGACAGATTTCGCCAATAGAAATTTCAGACTATACTTGAATATGGCGTCAGAAGTTTATTGATACGTTAGCTAATCGAAAACAGACACAGGCGGTTTGTAGTTTAGTAAAGTTGTCGAGCAAGTCCACGGTAGTCTACGCTATACAATAATTACTACGTAAAAACTTGAAGGGGGAGGGATCTTTGCATATACTACGAGTGGTTACCTACGGGAGGAAGGGGTCGAAAAATCTTAAAAAATAGGTCACGTAGTATGGGTACGTTCCCTAAACGTGTAGTTACTAGTCTACTAGTCTACTACTCTCTTACTAGTCCGTGGTGTAAGCCATCACCGACCAACAATGTAGGAATCAATCTAAAACGTATAGTATATGGGAATAAAATATATAATTAACAAAAATGGTAACTTTAAACCATACCTATTTATAAAAAGTAAAAATTTGAATGATATGTAAACCAGAAAAATAGATGGCGCTGATATCCCTAAGATGCTTTTCATGTTGCCATACTTGAAAAATTCTTTTATTGAGGGGTGGATTATATGGAAATGTTTACCCAGCAACAGTCCAACCATTACGATAGTGTGTACATGGTACTGCAAAATATAGTATAACTGCTATAATTTTGCTGCAAAATCCATTCCCGATAATGAGTGTGTTCATTATTAGCTGTCCAATGTTCAGTCGTATGTCCTGACCTATAAATTTCATAATTTGCAAAGTTATATGTATATTTTTATTTAAATAAACTGACGGATGTCGGCCGCGTCCGTCAACTGCGTCCTAATTCTTTCCAGCTTTAGACGAACCAAGTGGAAGTCGGTGCCGATTTAATATTTTGTACAGATATTATATTCCGACTAGTATAGTGCAATACTATTATTGCTTCATATTGTTAATTATTTTTTACATTTAAGTACGATAATGCTAATTCACATGGAATTAGATTAGTCCGTTATGTTTGTGTAAATTATTATAAGGATCGTGACATTAAAGTTATTTAAAACAATTTTTTACTTTATTTAGTATCTTCACACTAGTCATGTTGATGTCACAGATTAGAAATGCTTACGTAATCTACTTAATGCGATATTCTACCATAAAATTTTACATCGCTTATGGGAAAGCTTTCTTGATGTTTCACTACTTTTGGATTATTTCTGAAGGTAAGTTTTTCATTCCTGTAGCAAAGGTAATTTGCTCTTAAATATGTTATGTAATTGTAACAGAATAGTTTTGTTCCTTAATTATCGATATTAGTTAAAAATTATAGGAATGGATAATCCTTATACTTCTCAGAGGCAAAGGTAACTAAGAGCAGTCCACGGCAGTAGGTGGATTATTAATTTTTGTTATAAATACTTCAGAGATCTTGTGCAGCAAAGTAAACGAAGTATCATACACATTTACAGTACTTTGAAATTATTTAACGGGGGACAGATATTTCGTTTGCTTTTTGTGCCATCATTAAAGGCTTCTACTTTTGCTTTTTAAACACTGGTGAAGAAAAAACCCAAGGATCATAGTCAACAATAACCCTCTGCCAGGCAGCCAGTGGCGAACATTCGTTAAAAAATAGGTCAGTATCAACAAGATCACTGGTGGCAGAGGGCTGTGCCTGGGTAGGGATCCACTGCCTTACCTATTCCTGCCGCCATAATAACTGTCATGTTCCAGTCTAGAGATTTGGAAGAACCGGTAGACTTGCAGAGCAGGCCTAAATCCCGGCCACAGGACAGTGACGCACCTTTAACATCTATAGTGCCTATTGGCCACGGTTATATCTTACTACCAGGAGGGCCGTGTGGTTGTCCACTGACTTCACATAAAAAAAATACTGTACTTACCGCACGTTGTGATGGCCGGTTTGACATTTGTATTTCTTAGATAAACATTTATATATTCGTTTTATTAAGTTTTTAACAAATTATTACTTGCCATACTAGTTAGGTATACATACAAAAACTTGTAAATTAGACTCGCATTTGTTTATATTTATTTTTTCGATAATATATTGACATTGACAACACTGTAGTAGGCCATTACAGCGTGCCGCTAGTATAGTGTTAAAAACCACACCTCAGCCTCATATGGCAATACCTACGTTATAACTAGGTATCTGGAAGCCTATAGGTGACATGTACGTATTTTTACCACAAAGAAAACGTCTGAAAGTTTGTCTTGCTATTATATAATAAACTAAGGCAAACAGAAGTGAATAAAAACTAGATCTTTTTTTTTCCTACTACCTCAATACTCTAAACAAGTCTGTCACGATTATTTATTATAAAGGCAAAAGCATCACTCGTCCATCATCAACATCCAATTTCTCTTAATGGCCAATGATATGATGCTTAAATACGATATTACATACTTCCAGGGTGTTAAACCCAGTCCGCTCGATTTGGCAAACCTTGACAAGTTGTTACAAATTAAGAAGGTAGATGTAGCGTTTGACTTGGTTTGTTTGTTAGTGGCCGACCAAATGGCAATGTTTAGTGCCAAACCGAAAAAAATGCAGGGTGCAGTGACACTTCATCTATCCATGCAGTTGAGCGTTGTATAGGTTTACTAAAGACGAAGTTTGTGCATACGCCAAACAAATGAGTCTGCAATAAAATTCTTGTAAAATAGCATTGTTTTTCAAAAGGAGGCGAGTCGTTTGGTTTTAAGATGTAACGATTGCCTTTAAACACCATGGATACTACGGGTATGCAAATTTGGAATACTTTCCGATGTCTTCGTCAAGTCAATTGTGTGTGTTTATCTGCTACTCTAGTCCTCAGCACGCAACACAACAAAGCTGAGAATAGTAATGTGGCGGTGAGGAAAAGGTGGCAGTCCGAGTGACCCTACGCAGCACTCGACCGTCTGATAAATAAAAAAGGCGTATTAAAACTAGTATATTTTTTATATATTTAGGAATTGGTTCTCAGTAGCGTAGGATAGCCTTCAGGCGAGTCCCCCACGATGTGCGGGTAGACGGGTCCCGCGGGTGCGGGCGCCAGCGCGGCGGCCGCGTCTCCGGCGCGCGGGTGCGGGTGGTGCGGGGCCACGCCCATCCATTGCGGGTACCAGTACAGCCCCTGCTGCTCATGTCAATAAAAGATGCTCTTGCATTACATTGCATCTATATTTTAAAGTACTACGCAAAAAAGCATCATCAACTCAACCTGTGTTAAGAAAGGTGCACATTCTTAACTATCACACTATTCCCATATCATTCACGAAAAATTTTCTTTATTAGCCAGAGTCAAATCAATGACAAAAACAATGAGGCATTTTGACACACAACAAACAGAGTGTAGGTGAATAATATTAAATACTAGAGTTTTAAGTTTAAGAGATTGCATGCAAGATGCATGATGATGCAATGTTGTCTATTCTAAAAATTACCCGTACGAAATACCCAATGCCCGAGCATCGTCCGTGCATTGAGTGCTGTAATTGGCTAAGATATATGGTTGCGTAACAACAGTCGTGGTGATTTATCTCCTATAGAAATTCAGTCAATATGTAAGACTATGTCTGATTTGAGCGAGTGCTCTAAGGTGACTTAAAGTAGTTCCTGCTTGTTCACTTACTCAACAAGTATATGGAACTGGTTTCAATGTATACCTTATTCCCATTGCCAGTGCAGGTGTACCGATACTCGTTGACGGTAAGAGGATCCAAGTAGCTGATGCCAGCTATCGAGCCGTAATTCGGCGGAAACATGAACCAACAGCCGTCCAGAGTATCTGAAAATTAAAAAAAGGAAATAACACCTGCTACTTGATTGGATAAACTGTATCTTAATATTACTATTACTCTGCCTACAACACTTTAACTTTGGTCCTAGAAGGATAATTAAGTAGGTATCTACTTTAAATCTTAAGCCGTGCTAATCGTACTGCACGGAACAATCTGTACCGTATAAGATTTCTCTTTCTTAACTCAATTTCTTACCCCGTGTTGGTCCGGGCTCCTCTGCAGAATAGACTTTCCTTTGCTAGGCAGCTCGTAAAAGGCTAGCATAGACTTGCCGTCACTAACACCGTGACATCTGACTAGGTGGTAGAGTTTCGCAGCGACTCACCATCGCCTTTTTTATTCCTGCCGCCCTAACGTCATGACGTGACCCGGTTCGAAGTGTAAGGTAGCCGGTAAACTTACTTTTGCTGGAGGCCTAACTCGTTGTCAACCTGAGGCCGGGATGCCTCAGGTTGGCAACGCACCATTACCACCTTAGGATTTTTTCTTACCATCCGGAAATCCGTCTGTTTGCCTTCTAGCGCCATATAAAAACTGATCTAAAAAAGTAGGTAATTTCGTACACCTCGTAAAAAAAAAAAAAAAGAGATCGTGAGTATCCCGTATAAATAATTAAAAATGTTATTAATTCGCGACGATTTAAGTTTAAAATCTTAAGTCTTTTTATCTTTAGTTTCAAAGCCCGGATGATGCTGTAAACAATGAAACCGGTTTACTACAAAAAAGTATGTAAAACACTGTACCCCTAATGTTCTTTAGATAGGTATCTAGCGACATATCAACATTTCTTTCAAAAAAAGTCTTAAGAGGTAAGCAGAGAGTATCGAGTGCCATATCTCATAATCCTTGCAGACCTGCCTGGCTGCCTCCACATTCACTACACTTTTCATACAAACAAACAATACCGTCTCGTTGGTCGAGGGGTTAGCGTAACGCCTAATGCGACCGACCAACCGAGAGGCTCGGGTTCGATTCCCGACGAGGGCAGACATTTGTGTGATAAAACCCTAAATGTTTGTATTTCCGGATCTGGGTGTTTATTAAATTTATTCCAGTATATATTCATGTATTTCTAAGTATTAGTATCGTTGAATAACACCCATAATACAAGCATATGATTTGCTTGCCTTGGAGCTAGATCAACTCGATTAAATTGTCCAGTTATAGGTATACAATACCCGTACAAATACAATATATTGCAATACCCGACCCATTCGACCTTGGAATTTTAACCTTGTTCTCTCCGAATCCATCCGCACTCGCATAAGTAATTTAATTTGTCAATCTTTCATTTGCCATTACAAAACCAAAGGAGAAGCTCTATCCCATTTTCACACAAACGATTTCTTTCAACCCCACTTTTTATTAGATTAAACGTTGGGATAAGCACAAAATTATGCAAAGCGAGTTTAGCACCTTCTAGCAATCTAAACCTCGCTTTGAAATAGCTTACCCAGAGCTACATTCGCATCACATCTACATCTACGCAGCTTTTGTGGATCTTCCATCCCTGCTAAAGCACAGCCAAGATATTTAATTTCATACACTTATTCCAGAATTACATCATCAACTAAAACTCTTACATCCGTTCTGGCTACGTTTCTTTCAAATACCATTACTTTGATTTGTAGTGTGACTAGGTACCAGCCGTCCAGGTGTTGGACTTAACTTCATGAGGTCCCGGGTTCGATTCCCGTGTCGGGCAATAAAATAGTGATTTGAAAAAAAAGATATGTGCCCGGTTGGTTATAGGCTTGCCACCTATCTCATTGTGGGACCTAGTATCTTCGGCTAGTCGTGGGTGCCTCCGCCTACCTCTTCCGGGATATGGGTGTGAAGATACTCACTTAATGTTTACCAATTGCTATTTATTAATTACAATGTTTGAAGCGCGTTCAAAATTAAAACTCAGAGCCCTGACCATCTTGTCAAGTTTACTATACTCGCTACCGTCTCTATAAATTATTTGTATGAAAACTTGGAACAGCGCCTCTGTTGGTAACTAAGAGAAACACATTTTTGGACCAAAAGTGTCATAGATTTCATCACGTAACTTACCGAACGTAATCTAGACCAACTCATGGTAAAGGCTCTGATCGCATTGAACTGGAAATCTATAGGGTATAATCTTGTAAAAAAACTGTAAATGAGTAAATTCTGTATATTGAAGAAACTTCAAAAATACCCGTATCCCTTACTTTTTTGGCGGGTTTTTTAGGTTATTTGTTTTTCGATACATATCCATATGAAATTATATGTATAGGTGATTGTTTATTTAGAGGTAAAAAAATATTTATACTTGGCACGTTTATCATAATAGCACAAAATAATTCCAAATTAACCAGGTAAACTTCTTTCTTGACATTTCTGTAATTCCTTAAAAAACACAAACGTCTAGAATCATAAAAAGCAAAGACCAACGTAGGGCAAGTTGAAATTTTTCCTGTCCCTTACGTAAAACGTCAAGCGATCAAATATTATTTGAGTATTCGACACCGACGCCGATATCCCCGGATCATGACATCAATTATCCGTATTTGAGTCCGTCTCTGTCAATCTGTGTAATAAAAATCCGATATATCACTAATTATTACTCACATGTAATGTTGGCGTAATCCTCTTTATGCTGCGGTCTTTCTGTTGTGTAATAAGCTTCTGTAGTACGTTCTACGAACGGCGGGAACGGAGACAGACCTACAGCTGGATCTCCAGGTATTATAAAAGGACCTGCATTAAAGAAAAACTTTTGCTACTGTTCTTAGACATAAAAGTACATTAGTTTGGTAACAAATTTATAAAACTACTAGTTGTTTACCTTCTTTCTTTCTTTCTTTAAGTTTTGGCCTTCACGTTAGTATTTAGCAATTAGTCAAGCAGAAATTTGCATCAAATTTTATATCAATTTTAATTAGTCATCACTCGTAAGTCGTCAGAAAGTCATGTCAGGCTCTTGGGTAAAGCGGTGACCTTTTTACACAAGCTCATGTAACGAGATTTGGTCGCAACGAGAAAATATACGATACGCTAATTTCTTTATGATTATTTCATTTGTGCACTTTCACTGAACAAAATTGTACAAAATGCCACCAAAATTGACTAATTTCACTAAATATTAACACGAAATTCAATAATTATGAGAAAACTTCGACCATCTTTTCTCTCGATGGCGCCAAAACTCCGTTGTTTACCTTTACAAGCGATTTTACATACATATCTTCACGCCAAGTCCCTTACGGGGTAAGCAGAGAGTATCGAGTGCCAGACCTCACGATCCTGACAAACCTGTCTTGCTTCCTTCACATTCATAACCCTTTTCATACAAACACGCCGGTTTCGGAGACTTATTTTAACAAGCGATTTTATTAGCACAAAATAGATTTTCATGCACACTTTCATCCAGGGCCAGATTTAGACGTCTGGAAGGTTAATATTGATTCTCTATCTAATGCAAATAATGTAAATCGAACTCGGATATTATGTCATTTTAGGTACCCTTGAACACAGTTCAATCGGCTTATTTAGTTTCAAAAGAATTCGACAAAGTAAAGGTTTTTACTAGTGTTTACTTGTCGGAATTTTAAAAAAAATACGAAGTCTGGTGCAGGGGCTCTCCTAAATCCGGCCCTGCTTTCATCCTTCATCATAATCCTTTGAGGTTGTTTTTTTTCAAAAAAAATCAGCCTATCTCTGGACTTGTGTCTTTAATACGCGTATCAAATTTTATCAAAATCACACCAGCGGTTTTGACGTGAAAGCGTAACAGACAGACAGGTTTCGAATTTATATCATTAAGTACCTATGGATTTAATTTTTTACCAACACTTACCACCATAGAAGTTGGTATAATTCCACTCACACACGTGGTGATCACAAACCAGCGGTGCGTACTTCTCCTTCGTGTAATATGAATGTCCGTTGGGGAGATGCTGGAAGAAAAATAAAGCTAGATGGTAGGTATATCAAGTACATCAAATTATAAAATAATTTAGAAAAACCTCGATTGTTTCGGTCTTGACCATGATATTCATATAGGAATTACCCCTTTTAGGTCCCAGACTCTTAATAAATACAGGCGTACTGTCTTCGTGCTAGGCAGCTAGTAAGATACCACTATAGGTACAGTACTACTATTTAAATTATACGCTTCGCTTTACACTTTTTACTGTTTTTACACTTTACAATTTTATTTTAAACTGGCTGACCTAATCTAAATATAAGTGATTAATTATGTGTAATAACAACTAGGTATATAGATATCTTTAAAATTCATTCGAATTTCCGAAGCTTGACGAACATAGCCGAAGCGCAAAATTTAAATAGTACTACTGTATATCTGTCTCTAAAACCGTGACCATAAGTAGGTGGCAGAATTTTGCGATGACTGGACAGGACAACTGCATTAACTGATCTGAGGCTACGCACACATCATTGAAAAGGTAAATTTCAAAGCCTTAAAGTCTGAAGCCACAGATTGGCAACGCACCGTATTATGATCAATGCCTATTTATAACCATCAGAAAATTCGTCTGCTTTTATGCCATCTTAATTACAACAAAGTAATCCTGTCCATTAATATAACGTAAAGTTTTATACATATAGCCACTATGGTATGTTCCAGGACATACCTACATGAGTTGGCTTGAGTGCGAGTTGGTATACTTTGTGGTGGATCTTCGACAAGTTTTCAGTGGCCTTATTCTACATTTGTTATGACAGATTTCCGAAAAGTAACGTATCTATACTTATATTATAAAGAGGAAATGTTTGATTTTTTGTTTGTTTGAAATGAATAGGCTCCGAAACTACTGGACCGATTTCAAAAATTATTTCACCCTTAGAATGCCACATTATCCCTTAGTGACACAGGCTTTGTTTCATCAATATCGGTGCAGTAAAAGCCAAGTTACGGAGGCGAAGCTGCGTGAAACTGCTAGTGATTCAACAAAAGTGCTCCCGGTAAGTGATCGTTAGAACGCACTGGTGAAGTCATAGGAAACTGATTATTGTATTTAGTTGAAAAAACTTGCAGATTTACCAGCATATAATCGAAATGTCTGAACCTGACTCCCTGTATATTGAAATCCAGGATAAATGAGCCGGAAGTGATGATGCAGGAAGCAGCGGTAAGTGGGGGCAACTTGTACACGACCGTGCCACATTTGACTATCGCCTTAGGTAGCGTTGACACATCTCGGATGTGCTGTAGGCTCTTTTTGAATGGAAACCTAAAGGGAAGAATTATAGATAATATATATGTTAAAATTAAGATATTTAAAAAACTAGAGGTAAGCTATCTAAACATGGGCGACTGTATTTGCCATGGTAAGGTTTTTTTATCTATCTGTCTAATTTAATACCAGATGTAAAGTGCAAGTCGGACTCGAGCACCGAGGGTTTTGTATAAACCTGTAAGTAGGTATATGAACAAAGTTATTAAAAATTTATTATTAATGTATAATAACTTCTAGTCTGTGGTCTAGCGGTGCAGGTGTTTGACTTAACAAGAAAAAGAAAATGTGGTTTTTCCAATTTTCTAATAAAAAAAAGTTGATCGGGATTGGATGACTGCCCGATAGGACCTAACCTATCACATTGTGGGACAAAGTGTCTTCGGCTAGTCGTGGGTGCCCTGGTTGTGCCTCTGTCCATACCATTATTACCATTTTTTCCTATAGGATGTCACTTATAAGTTACGATATTCACAATTTTTCTCATATCTGTGACTTGTTGCTTTTGTACCAACTTTCAAGATTCTGAGTTACTGGTAAGGTTTTGATTAACTTGCAAGTTTTAAAAATTTGCGGCATAAACGGCTGTATCTTTTGATTACGTTGGCTTTGAAGTTTGATTTTTACAGCTCTAAGGGACAGCAAACACTTGTGTTTGATATAAATTGAAGTTTGATTAAGTTCCTGAGAATTCGTCTCGTCAGACGGTCGGGCGAATGGTTTTTTTTCCTTTCGAAGTACGGAATCCTAAAAATCACTATTGATAATTTGAGATAGGTAAGTGTTTGAATAACAATTGCTTAGGTGACTAAAAATGGCCTACTGTATAAATTTTTGCCTTGTTTAGGATTTTTTTATCTGTAATCATCTATCTCTATCTCTCTGGCATCGTAAGGCGATGTTTACCATGAGGTGATAAATCTGCCTGGTAAAACTATATTAAAAATATCACTACCTACGGTAACCCACGAGTTCTCTATCTTTTCTGCTAAACAACTGATCATGAGTTCAAGTACAAGTTTTGGAAATTACCTGTAAATGCATATCCCAAGATGGCATTCCAATCCATGAATATAATTATCCATTTGGAAAACGACACTTGGATCTTCCTCTAAATAATACTTCTTATCATCCATAAAGTGCACAAAGCCCAAGAAGTGGAAACCTCTTCCCTGGCAGTATGGGGCTACACCTCTTCCCATGTTGTAAATGTCACTGTATAATTCAGATACAAACAAGTAGACATTTTTACCACAGTAGAATTCTGAAAGAATTATTTGATTTGTAAAGTAAATCTATCCATATTTTTAAACACAGAAACACTTGTACTGCTTTACATATCACTTATTATTTTGTAAGCCTACCGGTTTCGCTGTTTTAGCCCTGATGATGCTGTATAAGCGAAACCGGTAGGCTTACAAAACAATAAATTATAAGTGATACGTAAAACAGTACAAGTGATTCTTTGTTTAAAAATATGAATATTTGGAAGTTTTACCAAGTGCCGACGATGGAAAATATCAAATGTAAATCAATCCTACGGGAACCACTCCGCTATCAAGCAAAACTTCCCTATTCTGTGTGTTAAAGGTAACACTACCGGTATGACATTTTCTCAAAATCAGTTTAGGCTTTTAGTGGCAAATTTTCATATTTATTATCGTAATTTTTCAGGGAGAATATGGATGTTGGTAACAAGTCCTCTTGCTTTGGTCAACTCCTCAAACATTGGTCTCCTATGCATTAAGTGAAATTTCTTTGTCTAGAAAAATGATGAATTTCTTTTTATGATATTGGAAGGCAAACAAGCAGACGGATTTCCTGATGGTAAGAAATTCACGCCGCCTAGAGATACCAAAGGTGGTAATGGTGTGTTGCCAGCCTGAGGCCGGGATGTTAGGCTTCGCGCTAAAGTAAGTTTACCGGCTACCTTACCCTCCGAACCGGAACACGTCATGAAGTTATGGCGGCAAGAATAGGTAAGGCGGTGGTACCAATCCGGGTGAGTCGCTGCGAAACTCTACCACCTAGTGAATGAATGAATGAGAGAACTTTCCAGATTTTTTTTCTGTTACACGTTACATTTCCTTGTTAAATGATGTCTTAAAGAAGATTCACTTCTTATGTGTGTACACTAGGTAGTTAAGGAGTTATATGAGTGCGTACCACACTCCTACACTTTTTAATGATATATTTTCACTAGGAAAAAATCTACTGTAATTTATTCATAATACTTTTGCGTACTACCTAGTACTAAATGCAGACTTTTCTGTGATCAAACCGGCAATGTTCGTCAGTAGCAAAAAAACAAGTGCTTGTAAGTTGTGTTTTAAAAACAATTAAATTAAAAATTTAAAACCCCCGACGCAAGAACTTAATATCCCTTTAAAAAGTAAAAAAAAAATGCAGGCATTCGGTTAATCTCCCCACTTTGACCCCCCGCAACTTGTAAACGGCTCATCCGATTTTCACTGAACATGTCTAAGTTTAACACTCGCATATAAGTTACTTTTAATACAAAATAAAACTAAATTGAAATCATTGCATCCGTTCGGGAGTTATGATGCCACAGACAGACAGACACGTCAATCTTATGACACCCCTCTTTTGCGTCGGGGGTTAAAACGATGAAAGTTTTCTTCGTATTGGACTGGGCCCATGGCAAGGTCTTTTAAGAGGCGAGCATGTGTTAAAGGGGTCACCTAAAACCCATTACCTGCCTTACCTATTCCTGACACCATTGTGATTGTGTTTGATATTGTGATGTCCTAGTCCAGTGAGTAAAGTGAGTAAACTTGCACATTAGGCGTAACACCTCAACCACATGACGACGACGCACCCATAACATCTATTTTCTCTATAGGCCACGCCTACGGTTATATCTTACCATCACCCGTGTACCTTGTTCACTGTGTTATCTCAAAAAAGAGGAAATTAACCTTGGCTCAAGTAAAACTCCGCTGGAACAGCTCCCCCAGCGCCAGCGTTGTATGTGGCGACCCTTTCAGTTTTGATAGCATTGTGGTTGTCATACATCGTCAGCATGTTATCTATTGCGTCATCCAATGCTATTAGCAGCACCTTCGAAACAAAAAATCTGAATTAACCAATATCTTGACGTCAAGTTCTAAAACTTCTAAACTCGCGTCAGGACATGTGACCTGAAATTTCGTAAGATAAAAATTTGTGAGACGGCGCAGGGCGCTTGCGCGAATGTTCGTGTTGTCATGTTTGTGTACGATAGCGCAATAAATTAAATTAATATTGTATTCTACCACATAAATGACAGTACTTTAATACTGATAATTAGAGCAATTCATGCAAAATTATTCCCAAACCGTTCCAAAATTTTACAAATGCAAAACGTTAATATTCAAGTTTTCACTTCTGCCGGCACTCCCGGAGTGCAACCCGTCGTTTTTTATGTATTTGTGTATTAGTATCGTTGACTATCACGATCAGGTAGTCAGCACCGGGTGACCCATCGCCCGTTTATAGTATTCTAGTAATTTTGGTCACTGTATTATTCGACTGCTGCAGTTATATCCAGAAGGTAAAGTGATGTATAGCCGCTAACAAGGACGTTGCCATTGCGTGAGTGTTTTTTGGTCGCCATTATCATGTTGCGTGCTGGAAGGTAGGGAAGCCGGCAGATTTGTACCCGTGGCTTAAGATCTCGGCCACTATAAAGTAACGTATTCAATTACGTACATCTATTTATATAAAAATCAATGCCAATTTTCGTTGTAATTTTATAACTCAAGAATTGGCTCACCCATCCAAACCAAATGTTTAGGCTTCGTTCGGACTATTTAGTAGACGGTGTGAAGTTTTCATAAAATCTGTCGAACGGTTCTTTATTTATCATATTTTTAGTACCTAACAAATGAATTCAATATTTTTTTTTCAAATTGAAACTTTTCTCAGATGGGGATTGTGTTGTCATATTGAAACTTTTTTCAGTTGTTTTTTCTTTTTTGTTTTGTGGTGTTATGTCATTCATGCGGTCATATATGTAGCGAAGCACGTACTGAGCCTCTAGTAGCGGATATAGACGACGCGGACGGTTTTCTTACTGTCAGAGGAACGACCTGCTTGTTTTTTATGTTATAAGATCACGACATCTTATAAAATAAAAATAAAAACTGTGATGTGCCAACAAATACACAAATTGTGAAACTACCTGGACAAAAATAGTGTTAGTTCAGGAGTTTTCCTTTTTTACAACATTCACCGTCTCCTATTTTTCTTCGTTTTGCTGTACCTTCAATGTAATATACAATCGAGCTCTTTTAAATTTAATTTTAATATGACAGTTTAAAGGTTACAATAATTTATGTTATGACAAAAGCACACACACATACATACCTTCAATTCTTTGATATGCATTGTGATAAATCTTCCCAGGTGATCTGTAGCAATATGGACATGTTCGTTTATTATGAACTGAAAGTAAAAAAAAGAAAAATATATTTCCACACCCATATCCCCAAAGAGGCAGGCAGAGGCGCAACCCACGACTAGCCGAAGTTCCACAATGTGATAGGTGGCAAGCATATCGCCATCCGGGCACACGTCGAATCCAACGCAACGCCATTTTATTAAAAAATTGCAAAATATTCAAAAAAAAAACAATTTTCTTCTGTTGCTCGACCGGGGAATCGAACCCGCGACCTCAAGAAGTCAAGTCCAACGCCGGACCGTTAGAGAATATTTATAAAATCAATTTTAGAAGCTATGTACCTCGTTGGTCAATTAATTTAGTACCTAGAAGCATACTATAATGCTAACCAAGCTATAAGGTTGAGGTTCGATTTCCGATAAGTGAAACATTAGTTTGATGAACGTTTACATGTATTTGTATGACTAGGTGTTCTTTAAATTTATTTTAGTGTTTGTGTTTGTATTTAAAGATGTCAATTCTCACTTTGTGATTCACGTAGGTTACGCCGGCAATCCTTCTAAGTATATTTATCGCGTATTTCTTAATATCAGCATTTTTTTTTCTGCTTAATTACCATTACATACAAAATAAAACTTAACCGGAGCCTGAACCCAAACAGACAACTATTTATATATCACCGAATCGCTATTACATACGACGCTCAGCGCAATACAAACGCATAAATAACGCAAAAAATAATTGCTTGCACCTTAACCTTGATAATGAGTTCTGTATCAACTCTAGTAGGTAGGCCGTAGGTTCTATTCCCTTTTCTATAGTATTAGTGTCATCAATTAACCGGTTTAACCCATAACATAAGCTTATAGTTTAATTACTCGAATTCTAACCTCAAAGATCTCAATCAAAAATTATTTAATATTTCTGAACAAATTACGCAAATTGGATCTAACACTAAAGTGCCTAAGCAAATTATATGCTTACTAGCTGTTACCTGCGGCTTTGCCCGCGTTTTCGCAGGAATTGAAAGTAGCCTATATGTTAATCTAGGTCACAATGTATCTATGTTCCAAATTTCAGACAAATCCGTTCAGCCATTCGAGCGTGAAAGAGTAACAAACATACACACATTCTTACAAACTTTCGCATTTATAATATTAGTAGGATGTTGTGAGGATTAAAAGAGGCTAGTAAATATTATATATTGTCTTTGCTAATACATAGGAATACTTACATAGATACCAAAATAAATTAAATAACCAGAAATTCAAACATCTAAATGTTCATCGCACAAATGTCTGTCCCCGTCGGGAGTCGAACCCGAGCCTAGCACTTAATCGGTCAAATTAGGCGTGTGCGCAAACCCCTCGAACAACGAGGCGGTCAGTTCATGTAACTTGTCCAGAGGCAATAATCATCGTTTGATTCGGATTGTCGCCAACAACTTGAACTTGAACTGGAATTTTGTAAGTTCCTTGTAGGTAGTTGTGCTAAGTCTTTTAACCCTTCTTTCTTTTTTTACTTTGTCATAATTTCGATATGACGTTCAGAGCATCCAAACATTGGCAGTTTTTAAGATGGCTGTTAAGAACCTTTTTTATAACTAATCAATTAGCATGTCGACACACGTTAGTTAGAACATAGGTTATAGTCAATAAGTTCATGTTTTACTTTTTGTTTTTTTTTGTTTCCTATCGTACCTATCTGTCGTACTTATAGTAAGTATCTACTTCACGCCCATATCCCCGAAGAGGTAGGCAGAGGTACAACCAAGGCACCCACGACTAGCCGAAGACACAAAGTCCCACAATGTGATAGGTGGCAAGCCTATCGCCAACCGGGCACATTTCCAACCCCGACCAACATTTTTTTATTAGAAAATTGGAAAAATCCATTTTTCTTTGTGTTGGCCGACCCGGGATTCGAACCCGGGACCTCATGCAGTTAAGTCCAACATCCGGACCGCTAGACCACAGAGGCGATATAGTAAGTCTTTGTCTAAAAATGCCTATAAGAAATGTACAATACATTTCTTTTAGGCATTTTCCCTGTTTTGAATTTGCTGGGAGAAATCTCTTTTCAGAGATAAGATCGCCTTTTTTATAACTTATAAATTATATTATTATATAAATATTTATATGCACTTATTTTATTTTGTTATTTACCTGATCAGGAGCTTTCTTGATTTTCATCATCTCTATCTGGTAATGTGCCAAGTGGTCGAGCTTATCCGTGGGATCATGGCCATATATCTCAAACGCGTCTATTATCATCGCTAGTGTGATATTCTCCCCCAACTCTTGACAACATGGATGCTTCCTTACATCGTACGTGTTCTGAAAAAGTACAGGGAGATGAGAAGAGAACTTAAGGATGCGAAGTCTGAGCGAAATGGAGAAGGAATAATAAGAAAGCTGATTATAGATTTCGACGATGAAGAGATGGAGAGGATTAGTTACAAGCATATCAAAAGTAACAGTCACGCTGCCTCTAACATATGGAAGTTAGCGTTACGTTGACGTTAGTTGGTATAAGAGCCCTTACCATGAGTTTACGGCTTGTCAAGTTTACTATAGGTACTCGCTGCCGTTTACGTCAATTCCTTATATGAAAACTTTGAACAGCGCCTCTATTGGTAACTAAGAGAAACACACTTTTAGACCAAAAGTGTCATAGAATTAAAGAACGTAATCTATGCCAACTCATGGTAAAGGCTCAGGAAATTAGTCTTAATATGGTTCGCTCAGCATATAAAATAAAAAATCGACCTATCTCTTTATAAACAGAGTAAAATAACATATGGAGTTATTTTTTACGGGAAAAGGCTGCATACAAACAGACGGCTGTCTTGATAGTAACAGACAACCGTAACCTATAGACATCATGAATGTAGGTATCAGGTATTTTACACCATACTTATGTTTAATGCTAGACCAACTAATTTCCTACTAAGCAATCACAAGTTACAGTACTACTATTTAAATTAGGCGCTTCGGCTTTACACTTTTTATTCTTTTTACACTACACACCTACTTTCATTTTTAAATTTGCTGACGTAATCTAAATTTGAACGAAATTATTAATTATGTGTAATAACAACTCTACATAGATATCTTTAAAATACATTCGGATTTCCGAAGCTTGCTGAATATAGCCGAAGCGCATAATTTAAATAGTACTACGGTATGGGGTTGTAACCAAGCAGCTCACCCGAATTGGTCTAATAGTCTTCCCAATTACAGCCATATCATCAGTGTTCACCATTGTTGTGTCCTAATGTCCCGTCCATAAGACAGTGATGCACCAGTTACATCCATAGTGCCTATGGACAATGATTGTCTCTTACCATCAGTAGAGCTGACTACTTGCTCGCTATTTCATAAATTAAATTATCTATATAATATAAATTACGTGTCACGTTGTTTGTCCGCGATGGACACCTAAACTACTTAACCGATTTGAATCAAATTTACACACTGTGTGCAGTTTGATCCAACTTGAAAGATAGGATAGCTTACATCTCAATTTATAATAAATAAAATAACATCCGAGCGAAGCCGGAATAGGCAACTTGCCTTAATATATATAAATTACGTGTCACGTTGTTTGTCCGCGATGGACACCTAAACTACTTAACCGATTTGAATCAAATTTACACACCGTGTACAGTTTGATCCAACTTGAAAGAAAGGATAGCTTACATCTCAATTTATAATAAAAAAAAAATAACATCCGAGCGAAGCCGGAATGGGCAGCTAGTAAATTAATATATTTTAAGTTATTGTTTCAGTTTGTTAGCTTGTTAGCTCTGTTATTGGGAATGGTATCGTGATAATAAGGAGCCAATGTCCTTTCCCAAAATTTTGTCTCTTTCTGTGAAAATTTCACTAAAATCAGGTCAGCTGTTTGATTAAAACAAAACATATAATCAACACTTTTGTACTTTATTACCTTAGTAGGGATTATCCCACAGGTCTTATATTATATTCGTCAATTATTGCGTAACATGTTTTTAATAATATAAACTCATAGGGGTTAAGGGTTAATATGAAATCATGCAAATGAAGGCCCAACAATTAATAATATTTACCACACATTTGTAGAAACATAATAAAGAAAACAATATATATAAACTCCAACGTATTAGCATGGCGTACAACCTATTCGACTAACAACCTAACCATGGAAATAGAAATTAGTTAACAACCAATTAGTTTTATCAAGAAGTGTAAACTAAAATCGTTACGAATAAAATGTTCAATTTTACAATTTTCAAGAAATAAACAAAATTAAACAAAGGCGAAATTCGAATCACCTTTCGACTTTTTTATGTAATAACACATAAACGCACGCCTCTCCTGGTGGTAAGAGATATCTGTGGACATCAAACACCAAGTATGTTATAGGTGTGTTGCTGTCCTGTAGCCAGGATGTTAAGCTTAGTGTACAAATCTAGCAACTATCCTAATTGATCATTGCCATTATAGCAGCAGGAACAGTTAATACGGTGTATTCTTGTCTGGAAAGTTTGCTGACCATCACTTTACCACCATTGGTAACTAGCCGATTCGGCGAACTTGGCACTTAATATTCTCTGCCTACTTTGCAAAGGAATTAATGTACATAGAAGAAAACATGTCCATGGAAATGTTTCCCTATATTCCGGATCCCTTTTTACGAAAATTGCGCTGACGGAGGAGTATGAAATTTGGAACATTTAGTTTATTTGTAGAAGTACAGAACGTTAAAATTTTTAATGATAATGTTTATAAAGTGCATTAATTAAAAAAATAAAACATTACACGTACCTACTACCATGCATTTGATACACACATACACGTATATTGATGATAACGATAAAAGATCACAGATGGCGCACAAACTATATCCATACAGTTTGGACACAAAGTAGTTGGTCTCGAGAAATGAAGATGGCGTTCTTAACAACAAAATATTAAAATGTGTTATGGTGTAATTTCGACCAATGGGCGACCACTACTTTAAGTAGAAACGTCTTTTGAATGAACTTTTGAAACTATCTCGTAAATGCTACCTATTTTGTGGTCTGTGCCTACTTCTATAAAATTTATCATTTTCATTTTATTAGCTGTAAATATATAACTAACAATGTTTAAGTATCCAAATCATTTTAATGCAATTGTGGATTTGTCTGAAATTGTAAATATATCTTCTAATCGTTTTACGCGATTGAAAAATAGATATGGTAGAGGTATATGAAAATATTGTTGCATAGATTTTTATTAAGATGTACTATGTTTTGAAGTCGACAAGTGTACGTGTGGTTACTTAAGTCAAATGAAGAAAATGTCATTTGATTTAATTTTATTTCGTTTTAAAAAAACACGAATATATTCAATATTTCTAAGGAAAATGGTGTAAAGGGCAATTAATCCTAACCTTGTACGCGATCGACTATAGTGCCACCGACTTCGTTGAAAATTTTGTTTCCTGGTCTACCGATTAGATATGTTTATTTTGGTGTTTATGGTACTTCATCATATCGGACAACTGAGATGGAGCGACGATGTTTTTCAATAAAAAAAATATGATTTTATGATGTGGGCATAAACCTTATGCTAGTAATTATTCATCTCATGAACCTTAAACTTTGCCATTTAAACGCAAATCTCGAAATTGAAGTAATGCTAAAATTAAAAAACCCCCCACAAAATCTTTATATTTTTGCTAAAAATCGCCTCAAAGACAGTTTGTTAATAAATAAAAACACATCCAAATCGATCAATCCCTTCAAAAGTTATGATGCCACAGACAGACACACACAATACTCGTAAAACTTAAAACACCCCTCCTTTTCCGTCGGGGGTTAGTTAAACGGTAACACCCCTTATTTACAAATAATGTTAAATGATTATCATTGGAATACAACCCATTAGAGTGTAGACAAAATCTCGGCAAAAGCTTAGTATTTTCATCGTACACATCAAAGTGTTATTATGTGAAGAAACAAAATCTCTCTATATTGATCGCGCCAATGCGCATCCCTCTGCGTCGAATTTGCTCCCTCTCAAACACCGTATCGGACAGCCATTGTACCTACAAAAACCTTTTCAAAAATGTTAAAATACCTACAAACTATTAATCACTTTTGAAAAGAAAATAATATTTTCAAACCAAAAGTGTTTTCTTTCAAAAAGAAACAAATTTGTAGGAACTATGATTAAAAACGGGAAATTTTAACAATGGCTGCCCTATTCCAAATTCGAATAATGTAATATATTAGAATAATGGTAAAGAAGTCTTCCAAGATAGTATAGTGTTAGTGATTCGTGTTACGTAATTTTTGAAAATATTTATGTGATTGCGAAACAAAGGTCAATCGATAATCCAAGATGATTAACTTCGGTCGTATTAAGATACCTCCAATCAAGAATGTGCTGGATGTAGCCATGCAGACAGTGAGACAACAGGTTCCAGAGAAACCTGGGGCTCCATCACGTCCACCACAAAATGTGCGGTTTGCGAATCTTGGTAAGTTTTTCTAACACCTCTTCGTTAGGCTAACGCCTTATTAGGTCCGCCTAAATTTTTGTCTAATCTAGGATAATTTGTCCCAGAAAATACACTGACATTATAGTCTAGTCAAAATGTGGTTTTTAGGTCAATATTTTTAGCTCGCCTTGGAAAATTATGATCGAAGTGCTATTCGATTCGTCATCGCATTTAGAAACTTTTTGAAAAAAATGGAGTTTTGATTGCAAAAATTATAAAAGTTATAAACAATTTAGTAAATAAACAAAGGGTGGTTTTGTGTTTTGCGAATATCTCCAAAATTATTAAAAATTTTCGAAATTTGAAAAAAGATCCATATAGAGGAAGAAATTTCCTAAAAAAAGTTTTGCCTCCCGGAACTCGAGGACCAATATTTATAATTTTTCTAGAGGGTTGAAAATACGTCCGAAAACGGGAACTCTCGCTTGCGTAAGCTCCTCCCGCTTTGGACCTTTAATTAATAAATATTATTTAAAATTATTAAATATAAAAATTCAAAAAATCAGGCACCTATAGGATAGATCAATGAACAAAAATCCGGCGATCAAATATTTTTATCGCGATTTTTCAATTAATTATCCTTTAATTAATTAACAATTTTTTGTAGCATGAACATCAACATTGTAAGTACGATAGTTGTTAAACTATTAACCTGGGATATTTTCCTTTTATGGAGCTATCATACAAAGGCTATAGAAAAGGTTCCCGTTGGAAAAATTAAAAAAAAAAATAATTTACACTTTGTTATTAACAATTTACTTAAGTTAAAATTATCAACCTCTTATGAATATTTTTTGTTATAATATTGCTATTGGTCCGTTTTCTTATGATCATAAGATACTTAAAAATTATTTTTAATCATTTTTGTCCTGGATTGTTTAAAAAATTGTTATAAACAAATGCGTTGTTTATAAAAATAATCATAATTTTTTCAATGTTTAATCGAGGGTGATTATTTTTAACTTAAGTAAATTGTTAATAACAAAGTGAAAATTATCGCCTCTGTGGTCTAGCGGTTCAGTTGTTGGACTCGACTGCATGAGGTCCCGGGTTCGAATCCCGGGTCGGGCAACAGAAAGAAAATTGGATTTTTCCAATTTTCTAAAAAAAAAAATGTTGCTCGGGATAGGATATGTGCCCGGTTGGCGATAGGCTTGCCACCTATCACATTGTGAAACTTAGTATCTTCGGCTAGTCGTGGGTGCCCTGGTTGTGCCTCTGCCTACCTCGTCGGGTATACGGGCGTGAAGATACTTTTTTTGAAAATTAACAATTTTTTAATTTTTCCGACGAGAATCTTTTCTATAGCCTTTGTATGACAGCTACATAAAAGGAAAAAATCTCAGGTTAATAGTTTAACAACTATCGTACTTTCAATGTTGATGTTCGTGCTACAAAAAATTGTTAATTAATTAATGGATAATTAATTGAAAAACCGCGATAAAAATTTTTGACTGTCGCATTTTTATTCATTGATCTATCCTATAGGTGCCTGAATCTTTTAATTTTTATATTTAATAAGTTTAAATAATATTTATTAATTAAAGGTCCAAAGCGGGCGGAGCTTACGCAAGCGAGAGTTCCCGTTTTCGGACGTATTTTCAACCCTCTAGAAAAATTATAAGTATTGGTCCTCGAGTTTCAGGAGGTAAGACTTTTTTTAGGAAATTTCTTCCTCTATATGGATCTTTTTTCAAATTTCAAAAATTTTGAATACTTTTTTAAATATTCGCAAAACACAAAACCACCCTTTGTTTATTTACTATATTGTTTATAACTTTTGTAATTTTTGCAATCAAAACTCCAAATTTTTAAAAAAGTTTTTAAATGCGATGGCAAATCATAATTTTCAGAGGCGAGCTAAAAATTTTGACCTAAAAGGCACATGTTGACTAGACTATTAGTGGTTAATGAATCTGACTATCCAATTGATGGATCTCGCATAAGAATCCCTGCAGTATCTCAGTCTATCTATACATCTATAAATATAACAAATTTGTATACATAAGTATCATTGAAGACATTAAAAATGGGGAGCATAACGTATTTTTAAGATTTTTGTCTGTCCGTCTTTCTGTCCGCCTATCTATCTGTATCCCTACCTCGATTCATGCCGAAGTTACTGAACCGATCGTAACTATATTTGGCAGGTACGTACTTTATGTTCCGAGGAAGGTTACAGGATACTTTTTGTCCCGCTAACTAAAGGGGTTCATGTGGAAGGGTAGTGAAAGTCGAAATTTGATTGGCTTGTAATTCATTAACACGTAGTCAGATTTAATTTATTAGCCTTTTTGAATTGTAGTGTATTTATGGTGCTTTAAATTGTCCCGTATTATTTTTTTCAAGTCATAAGTTTTGCAGCTTAGACATTACATTTCAACATTTAGTATAAAGTGATCAAATAACTTAAAATCAGAGATGAATAAAGACCCTTGAACGTTGAACCTTGACCCTTGACTTTCGAATCCCAAGTGAAAGAAGTTCGGCGGATCGGCTGTTTATTTAATAAACCTACTTTAGTTTCAATATTGTATTTTTCTAAACATAAATTTTGTTTTAAAATTAATAGATATACATTACTTGAACAGCACCAGATATATCACTATATAGTATAAAACAAAGTCGCTTTCTCTGTCCCTTTGTATGCTTAAATCTTTAAAACTACGCAACGGAATTTGATGCGGTATTTTAATAGATAAAGTGATTGAAGAGGAACGTTTATATGTATATTTCATAACCGTGCGAAGCTGGGGCGGGTCGCTAGTTTTATTACAAATGATAACTTTGTAGGTGTAAGTAACCACCAACTCTACAAAAAGAAAGGCTTTACCTTTAAGCATTTATTGTTTTCATTTAATCTTAATTTTAGAAAATCGCAGAGCCAGATTAAGCCGTCAGAAAATATAAACATGGGCCTTTCTCAGCTATATTTAATTTGACTATGATCGACATCTTTTTATTACTATCAGAAAATGCAGCTGCTTGATAACTTTCCATCTCGCGAAAAAATGCCTACTTCTAATACGATTTTAAAATGCCAAAATTATCATCTAATCGTTTCATCAAAATCGGTGCATTAGAAGCCAAGTTACGCAGGCGAAACTGCGTGAAACTGCTAGTAGTAAATAAAAACTTAACGCGTACTTTAGATGACATGGGAGAAAGCTGCGAACTCTCTACCATGCACGAGACAACATCGCCCACATACCAGTCTACCAATCCAACGAACCCGTTTCTCAGCGGGGCCCTTGAAGCAGAAGATTCATTTACAAGCTACCAGAACACATATCCCCAACAAGATGGTGCCCCACGGTAAGCTTAATTTTGTTTTTTCTTGAGGAATTGACCGCATCGTTGGTCGAAGTGTTAACTCCACCTACGATCCACACGGCTCGAGTTCGATTCCCGACGGGGGCAGGCATTTGTATGATTGATTTAGTTGTCTGTATTTCCTGGTCTGGGTGTTTAATAAATTTATTCTAGTATCTATTTATGTATTTCTATGTAATAGTAACACCCATAACAGAAGCATACAATTTACTTATTTTGGGGTTAGATTAGTTTTTTGTAACTTGTTCTGGGATATTTATTTATTAATCCTTTAATACAAATGGCTGGAAAAGCATCCGATTTCTGATATTCAGACCTTTTTTTGGAGGTGTACTTTTAATAAAACCACACAACAAGGAGAACAACAAAGAATATTGTTTGAAAGAAAAAGATAAGTTACGTTTACGTACGTACGTACGTAGTTTTACCATGTATACAAGGTGTCCCCATAGTGTCAAACGGAATTCAACAGAAAGAACACCCCTTGCGGTATCCAAATCACCCTTATGTATGTTCTGCGACTTTGCACAGTTTTCAATTTATTATTTTTTTGATATGGTATTTTCCACCTGAAAAATTCTACAAAAGTATATGACTTTTTAGAATTCTCGTTTTTGTATCTGAATAGCCATGAGTTGTACCTTTCCGCTTAAAAGATTCAGTTAGAAATAATGAAAATCAAAGTGTCCAGTGAAAATTTTGATGAGATTACTATCAATTTTCAACTTATAATTAAAAATCTAAACAGGCGATTTTATGGTGTCTTAGAAAGGCTTAAAACTTTTCCAGAGTCTCAACTTTTATAACCATAAAAATTGTACTTAATGGGGCTACTTTTGCTTAAATTTGCCTTCGAAGACAACGAAGTGGTATAATCTTAAAATTACCAATTTCAGTTGTTTTTCGGGACATCCTGCAAATAAGTATGTATATTATTTAGTCAGAAAAAAAACATCTTTCTAAATTACGTCTCCAACTAAACTGTACAAAATATTTTAAGTTTTGTACTTTTCCCGCGCTCGAAATTATACACAAATTTATAATTAAGGTTTTTGCTATAGCCAATATTTAAACCGGCCCCTTCGTCTTTCTTTAACACTCTATTAAGACAAGCTGTTCCATTTCTATTCCGAAAGTGAAACAATTTTATTTAATCTAATAAATCTATTCAATCTATTATATATAATATATATAATAGATATAATTTTCTACGATTCAAAATTTGAGCTGCTGTTGCGTTAATTTATTAGCTACGCAACAGTCCGTAATTACTTGAATTTACACTCCTTTGAAACCCCGACGGGAATAGAGGTATGTTAAAAGTTTAACGTCACCATATGTTAAACTTTGTGTGTGTGCGTGTCTGTTTGTGTGTGTGGCATCATAACTCCTAAACGAGTGGACCGATTTCGATGCGGATTTTTCGTGTGAGAGCTGACGTAATAGATATATTTATTCTTACATACATTACGAATAGGTTTTGTAGAGGTTATTGGTAGTTTTTAATTTTATGATTATGCTATGCGGGTGGAAAGCGGGTATTTTGTATACGTAAAAATAAAGTTATTTTATTATTCCAGAACTCAAAGCATGCAAAGCGTAGATTTTTACGCATCGTCTGAAGAAGGTGGATTTGAGGAAGGAGGAGGAAAGCCAGGAGTTAAAATTAACGAGTTTCAAGCTGCTTGGAATGTTACTAACGCGATTCAGGTAAATTACTATCTAAACTTATAAAAACCCTATAGGTACACATATTATAGAAATATAGGTAACTACGAGATAACTTATATAATTGTAGAAGATTAAAGTAGTGGGTTTACTACGTTTAGTCAGTTTAGCAACTTTCAAACATGTCCAAAAACTTTCACGTGTATTGTATTCAAATGTTTGTTTGATGAAAGTTACAAATAAATGATGTTAGATTGTAACAATGATTGAGCCCCTTAGAATATCTGAGGGTAAATAATAGCTAATATAATCTTCATTGCGCGATTTTTTTCTCGCAAATCTGTAACATACTGAAAACGGACTCTATGATCTGGTACAAATTCATTCGATTTATTAAAAAAACGTGCGGTAAAAATTCGCAGCGCGTACTAGGCCTAAGAGTAAGGGGATCCACAAAGTCGGATTAAGTTAGACAAAATTTTTAAAGGGGTCAAGGTTTACTATAGATAATGTGTATTGTTTATAGCACCCTCCCTAAATAAATTAAGACCCCTGCAGAGAAACAACATTCACTACTGTCACAGCTATTCCGGTACTGTCACAGCTATTCCGGTATTCGTAAGTCTGAGCAATATAAAATAAAATGTTTAATTTCAACAGGGCATGTTCGTGGTGTCTCTTCCGTTTGCAGTGTTACAAGGAGGATATTGGGCCATCGCAGCAATGATCGGAATAGCCCACATTTGCTGCTATACCGGCAAAATCCTCGTCGAATGTCTCTACGAAGATGATCCTGTTTCAGGTCAGCGAGTACGTGTGCGGGATTCGTACGTCAGCATTGCAAAAGAATGTTTTGGTCGAAAATATGGTGCTAAAGTCGTAAATATCGCACAGATTATAGAACTTGTCATGACTTGTATTTTATATGTTGTTGTATGTGGTGATCTCATGATTGGTACCTTTCCTGATGGTTCTATAGATACACGATCTTGGATGATGCTTACGGGAATATTCCTCATACCTCTAGCGTTTCTCAAATCTCTCAAAAGCGTCAGTATGCTATCATTCTGGTGTACAATGAGTCATCTTATTATAAACGCTATTGTACTTGGATATTGCATTTTATATATTGGTGATTGGGGTTGGTCGAAAGTCAAATGGAGTTTAGACTTTGAGAATTTCCCCATTAGTTTGGGCGTGATTGTGTTCTCATATACTTCACAAATATTTCTACCAACTCTAGAAGGTAATATGGAAGATCGGTCTCGTTTTGAATGGATGTTAAACTGGTCTCACATTGCAGCTGCTGCATTTAAATCTATATTTGGATATTTGTGCTTTTTGACCTTCCAAAACGACACTCAACAAGTAATTACAAATAACCTGCGGTCTGCTGGCTTCAAAGGTTTGGTCAACTTTTTTTTGGTAATCAAAGCTATACTAAGCTACCCACTCCCGTACTACGCAGCATGTGATTTGTTAGAAAAAGTGTTATTTAGAGGAAAACCAAAAACTCTTTTCCCTCCAATTTATGCTCTCGATGGGGAACTTAAAGTATGGGGTCTGGCTTGGAGGCTTGGAGTGATAATGTTCACTATTCTGATGGCTATTTTTATCCCACATTTCGCAATCCTAATGGGATTCATAGGGAGTTTCACTGGAACTATGCTTAGCTTCATATGGCCTGCCTATTTCCACCTCAAACTGAAAGGTAGCCAGTTAGAAAGCACCACTATCGCGTATGATTACTTTATCATTGGTCTGGGTGTCTTATTCGGTATTATTGGTATGTACGACTCCGGATCAGCTCTTATAAAAGCTTTCAAAATAGGTTTACCTTTTTAATTTTGCGTAGTGTTAGATAATTGTTGAAATATTTTTAGATTTATGCATATACCTTCTTGTAATTCATAACATTGCAACATGTTGAACGCCAATAATTATTTAGAACTTGTGATTGGAATTTTGTATCTTAGAAATGTTTAGGTTATACAATATAAAGATGTATACCTACCTACCTACCTACCTAAAGTACGTTGTCTATATTTATCTTATCCGTATACCTTTTATTAAACAATCTTGACGTCATTTGCCAGTGCTGTAAATTACAAATTTTATTGATTTCAATTTTAAAAGTAACAAAAAAGATATTTGGATCTTGTTGATATTTTTTGTATAATATCATTTTCGCACAAAAAGTAAGATAAGAATAGATGAACGTACAATAGATATTTACTGTTACAGCACTGTTAAAAATGTCTTCCAAATAGATATATGTATATAAATTAGAATAAAGAAACCCACGTCTTCCAAGATATGTAATCCTTCAACAACGAAGTCTTCCATTAAATAAAATAAAAATATAAATATATTGCTTATATTCTACTAAAGTTATTTTCTTTAGTATTGTTAAGAGCCTACTTTATCACTTTCGATATCAACAAAGCTAGGTTTATTTAAAAGCAAAAGTGGAAAGGCTTCTTCTAGTTTAGTACATCAACATATTTGACTGACCTACCACTTTGATCAGGTGAGTTGTGTGTCATTACCTATAAATAAAAAAATATATAGTTATATAATGGTTGTAATCTCATAAATGTATTCTTTATATTACAATATGGGAGTTCTACACTAAAAATTATGGTTATTAGAACATCCGTTTTTAAATATTACATTAAATGAGGAATAACCAACCCAGTATGAAAGAGGTTACGACTTAATAACGATTTTGGCTTTTTTGACTCACGTCATTTTTTGAAAGGTCAAAAGCTTATTATCCTGACTACTTAGTGATAACTTGCATTCGCAAATGCAGCAAAAAGTGATGAAATAGGTTCTCTGTTCCAAATAATATACCTACTTACCTAACATATTGTGTTTATCGTACAAGTAAATTAATGCAGTTTTGTTATTTTATATTGTAATTAATATTCTGTACCTTATCTGATTGTTGTTGTTACTTACGTACGTATTTAATAGATTTAAGAGATAAAAATACTAGATACTATGTAAAAAACGTACCAGGAATTGGAATTAGATGTGATTGGAGTTTTGAAATTAATATATTCATATCATTTTGAATAAGCTACAGTCAGTGGCTCTATCCGATTTTTTTTTTTAATTTAATGTCGTTGTTAACATTAAAATTTTTAAAATTTAAATTTTGAAAAACTAGTTTCCTTAGTCATTCATTAAAAATGTGGCGTCTCTTAGTAACAATATTAAATATATATTTGTTTGTGACAAGCAAATATTTAGGAAAATAAACTATAGACGCGTCTTTTTCTCTTCAAATATTACTCGATTTGTTGGTAACGTTTGTTGTTTTTACTCGAAAACTTCTGAAGCCTTTAGAAACAAAAGCCTGATTGTCATGGCCCTTAATCAAGGTAATAAATATCCTAAATTAACCTACTTACTTTATTTCTAACTATCATTTGATGATAATAATGAATTATGCCTTTATTTGCATCATAAAATAATATTAAAATGTGTGTCATTAAATTTACCTAGTCCATAAAATATGTACAAATAAGTGACCTATTAAATGTCTTCCAATGAAACAAAAGTCTTCCAAAATAACAATTGTATATTAAAAAATAATACAACAGCTGAAAATAAAATACAATCTAAAAGTAATGTCTCTATTGACGGAGCTTTTCATTACAAGCATAATTATAATCGTATGTAATTATTCTTAGAATATTAATTAGTGATTGACAATATATACAAAAAAAATTAATTGTTAGTGTCAGAGTTCTACAGCATATCTACGAAATATTAAGAACGTGCATATAATCAGATTTAAATCATGACTAAACGTAACCAATCCAGGGCCGCTTTGTATTTTCATGGGGCACGGCCCGCGTGGCACCCAACGGGAACCACCCACCTACAATGAAATGTACCTTACCTACTTATTTTATGCAATACTAAATTACGAACCATATTCAGCCAGGATATAATCAAATTGTACTTGTAATTTACTATTGTAATACTACGCTTTTCCATTTGTGGCAAATGTGGTAAAAATCTGAAGCCTTTGTCAATTTATTTATTTTATTTTAAACAATAATATCATAAATTGTTATCCGTAAGCATATCGACGTGAAGTACATAAATGGTTGAAGTAAAGTGATTGTAATTATATTAAAATATTCCGTGAGTGTATGAAAAAGATTTTTATTTATGCACAAAAATACTGTACGGTGTATGGAGTTTGAGCTAGTGACTCTCCTCCCTCCTCTCATAACAAGTTTAACTTTAACACTTTTAATAATATTTGTAACACACTGCACACGTATGTTTTACTGTAATTCATACGTTGGTAATTTATTTAAAGTTAAGGCAAATAATAAAACAAGATATCTCCTTGAATCTGAGTGTATGTAATATGGATGGAATACCATTCACAGTATGTTACATTTTTAGGGCACTATTACTAACAATGTTTTTATAACTTCCAGAATGCCACTCAAATTTTGTGCTTATAAAATGCCCAACTTACTTACATTTGATTGTATTTGAAACATTGTTTATTTTTTTTTATTTATTCATTTACATGCTTTTATAAAAAATACAAAAATATAATATATTTTTTCATCACTATAGTTAACAACGCGACGCCACAGAGAAGTTTTATAAACTACCACTCGTTAAACAAATTAAATGAAACCAAAAATTGTGTATTAGATATTTTTATTAATTCGATTACATTTTAGATGGAAATATTAGCCGCTAAACAGAAGGCATCGTTTGTTAAAAGGCTGAATTGTTTTATAAGGCCGAATCAAACGTCAACAAATTCAAAATGTTCAATTTAATTAGATTATTTAAATTAGCTTGACGAGCAACGCCAAAGGGCGAGAACATGACAACTAATGCCACCTCACAGTGGCAATTCTAAAATGTATTATCAGTGTTGTGCATATCATTTTTAATATATTTGCTTGAAAAGAAGATAAATTAAGGTTATAAAATGTGCAATAATACTCTATATTCAATACATAAGCATGTATTGTGATAATATAAATTTTAGGTGTGTATTTTAAATAATATATAATGTTATTCAATATGTTTGTTTTATTTTTCATGTTTATGTATTAATACGAAGGTTCGCAAGTTCTTTGCTTGTTGTTATCTTTGCTATAACTGGATATATTATTACAGATATTGTTTCAATATCCAAAAACCTTTTCACGATTTTTAAATGCCTATGTTTATTTATGAACACATTGAGATTGTGAACAGTAGATGGATGAAACAAAGAAAATATAGTTTGGTCAAAAGTGTCTCTACAAAATAAAGCTCTCTCTCTCCAGTATTGAATATTGACCATTATTTTCATTTCGCGGGAATCAGTGAAAAAATAACGTGCAACAAAATCAACTTATTTGGAATCATATAAAGGTTCAGGATCTCTGTACTGACCCAGTTAAGTTCCATTTGTTATTAAAAAAAATATTTAATTCAAACTTTAAAGTTTAAACTAGAACTAGGTATTTTCAAGCAGAAAAAATAAACCAATTAAATATTTTCTCTAATTGCAATTACTTTTTCTTTTATTAGTGAAACACTTGATTGGTCGTCCACCATGTTGACAAAATGGACGCTTTCCTTCACGCGCTATTTCCATTTTCCATATTTGTTATTTTTTTACAGATAACGGTTTGTGAATATATTGATTTGTAATAGTAATAAGTGCAAAAATTATAAGCTTACTAATTTTATAATATTTTTGAAGTAATTACCTATACAACTGTTAGTATTCGCACCTTGTCGTATGTGGCGTCATACACCCCAAATTAGTGTGATACAATTTTTAAAAACAAATACGCGGCTCTCCTAAAGATAAGAAACAGACGTGACCTATAGATACCATAGACGTTTTAGATGCATTGCTGTCTTATGTGGGTTGTACTCGTATCTAAGGACAAATGTGCAACCGGTTACCTTACCCTTCTGACAGTGCCAAACACCATTATAGCGGGAGCAAAATCTTGACAACGACTAATTTTTACTCTTACACTTGTATTCTCTTCCTGATTTCGCCTCATATGAACTGCCAGATAGGACGACAGAAACCACACAGGAGACCCGAACCAATACGGGGGAAAGCATAATATACAATACAAATCATACTTTATAATCAGCATGACCAAACTGAGACCTTTGCATAAAAATTTAACTAAATAAAAAGTATCATCTCGCCCATATCCAAGAAAGAGAATAGGTAGGCAGAGGCACTACCAGAACACTCATGGCTAGGCGGAAACTCTAAATGATAGGAGGCAAGCTTAATCGGGCACATATTCAATCCCAGGCAACGTTATTTTTATTTAAAAAAATGAAAATAAACATTTTATTTTATTTTGTTGCCCAACCTGGGGTCCAAACCGGGATCTCAAGAAGTCAAGTACGACGCCGGACTGCTAGACCACAGAGGCTAAATTATTTACTATAAATATTGTTTCAAGAGTGTAACCGTCATAATTGTTAAGAGTCGTTACATATTTTTACACAATTAAAAAAAATATTTTTTTTTTTCAATGCAACAAAAAATAATCATAGAACCCATACCTTATTCGACATCACCCATGTTGCTCTGAACCTGGAGACAATCTCACCCTCGCAATGATAATAGACGCATTTGAAATATATGGACACGACCCAACTGATAAGCTGGATAACTTGTGGCTGTATCAAAATGAAATGTTGAGGATCAAGACGGCAGAAGATCAGGTAAATAATTTATTGAATAATTATCCTATGGTTGATCACCTATAGTTGATCGGACATGCAAGTAGTCTCGTTTCAAGCACAAGTGAGATAATGTATTTAAGCTCAGATACTACAATTACAAACCAATAAACTTGGGAAAACCCAATGTGACTTAAACTATTCTGAAAATAAATGACATTATGTAGCACGTTTACCTTTCCGATTCTTTGTTTTGTCGTTTCTTCTCCCGAATGACTAGGGTTGGAAACGGTGGTAGTGTACAGTAGATAGTATTAAAAGGAATAAAATTAATCTACCTTTAAAATTATTTGTAATAAATTATGAAGCTTACTAATTGTATAAAAAAATAAAATGTGTATTATTAAATATATTAAAATATAGATAAGTGCTGTGATTTCAATGTTAAAATTTATATAAATATTTAATTTGTTTAAATTTAATCAAATATTTGCACATCACAATGTGGTAGAATATTTTGTATTATTAAACATCATTGTAACTTTTTAATACAGATATTCCGCAAATAAATAATTTTCATTTTCATTTTTACCTTTTTATAATAAACTTGTAATCACGTGACTACCATACAGAAAAAAAATTAGAAACAGTCGAATTCACAGCTTCCTAATTATCTTTTTCTGTTGAAGTAGATTGAAAATCAAAAATACTAAACGATCATAAACGTTTTCAGTATTTAATTAATGAACGAGTTCATATTGCAACAGATCATTTGGGACGGTTTATAAAATTGCATATACAGGAATTAAAGGTAATAAATTATAATAACAAAAACCATCTACAAAAAGTACGTATATATAGAAATAATAGGATAAATCAGGTAAGAAATTACTTGGTAAATATTGTTTAACGGCCCTAATTTTTAATTGCTTTGATAATATATTTGTAAGTCTGAAATGCGGCCCTGGATGTTTTAATGTACCTAAGTGTCAGCCAGTTTTTTTGATAGGTATTATAAAATACTTGTTCCCTATATTAAGGATAAAGTGGCTCTGATAGTAATAAAAGGAAACCGTCGCCTAAAAACACCATAGAGGTTACTGGCACGTTGCGGTCGTTATCTTATGACTGCGATATTGAGCCGTGTGTGTAAGTCTACCTTCTATCCTCCCCTTCAGCGTGGAACATGATAATAGCGAGCACTGACACTAAGAGGGCTGGAATAGATTGGTTCGAATGATATATTCCCCGACTCGGTGCTTTTTTATCCCAACCAGCAACCGCCACTTGCCGAATCAGCGGGGCATGATTTTATCTCTATTTCAAGAAAGAATCTATGATTTCAAGTTTGATTATGAATGACCAAAAAGCAAAGAAATGGCGATTTAGTCTCCAGACATGAACGATTATAGCGATATAAGAGCTGTAGACAGAAATACAACCAAGACATCACGATTTGCCGAATAAAAACAACGAAGACAAGATTATTTAATAGCGAAACCTTTTGGCTAATACTATCTCTTAAGTATTAAAAAAATATTAAGTGAAACAATGTATTTTTAATAGCACTAAAAAATATCATATTACATAAGTTTAAAATTTGAGAATTAGAAATAATTATAAAAATGTATTTTCGCCAACATCCCCACAGCAATAAAAACTTCAAGACAAAATATTTAAAGCCAAGCAAAAAAAACAAAAGTAAACTTAAATTTGTTACCCTAGTAAGCGCTCAGAGTTCTTTTTTCCCCATATTGGTTTGAGTCCCTTGTATAGAATAGACCATCTGCCTCCCTGCCAGATAGCTAATACGAGGTAAGCGTATGTAAAATAAATAAAAAAACACAAGTGTAGAGTGCTGAACAGCAATTTGCTAGAGTAAGGATCTACCACCTTACATGTTCCTGCCACCATAATGGCAACGTTATGTTCAGATGCAAGATAGTAAGGTATTTGATAGACTTAGACATTACCCCTATCTCACCAGACACAAATCACCAACGTACCTATTATATCTAGTAACCATAGCCGTGTGCTTGTTGTCTTCTCCCATAAAAATCGACTATTTTCTTCATAACCTGGCTATCCAGTCCACATAGTAAACATTTCAGGTTCTGCTCATCACGCTGGATGACGTCCTGGACAACATGCTAACAATGTATGAGAACCACAACTCAATAGCTGCCGAAAGAAAAGCTACCTACACAGGGGGACCAGTGCCTATGGAATTTTATATCAGTCAAGGTATTTTTTACCCTAGACGGGAAAAGAGGGATGTTGTAATAGTGGCGTGTCTGTTTATGTACGAATGTAGCATGTTTTTATCACTTCGAATAAAGAAATAAATAAAAGATAAATAAACTACGATCGATATTAAACCTCTTCCGTACTCGAACACTAAATTAGAAAAAAATATATTTTCACGCCATATTCCCGAAGATCTGTCTACATCATCGGGAATACGGGCGTGAAGATACTTGTAGCGATATAAGAGCTGTAGACAGAACTACAACCAAGACATCACGATTTGCCGAATAAAAAATGCCTTAGTCTCACAAAGTGATACGTGGCAAACGTATCGCCAACCGGAGATTTACCAAAACCCAGGCAATGTTTCTATTATAAATACGAAAAAAAAACCATTGGGTTTCTCAAATCGGGACACAAACTCGGCACCTTAGAATATAGCCAACGCCAACAACGGACCATTCGACCAAGGAGACGACCAGTAGGTTAATCATAATATATAAATATATAGCTCGATTCATACAATATTGGAAATTGGAATGGAAAATGTTATTTTAGGTGCTCTTGAAAACGACACTGGCGAAAACATTTAGTTAATAGTAAACACTAAGCTATTTTATCGAAGTCATTGAATTTATTTGTAGCTACGTGTTTGTAAATAATCCACTAGTACCGTGTTCAAAAGAACCTAAAATCACATAAACTATTCCAATTTCCAATTCGCACGATATCGAGATTCAAGAGTAACCCTACAGGAGACGAAATTAAAAAGTACGTACTTATTGGTTATGCGAGCGGGATTTTTAAGGCTTTGGTAGCCTATTCGTAACTTAAAATATCGGAGAATCATTGCCAGATTTCACCAATTTCTTACCTATTTTCGTGATTTTATACACCAATAGATGACCTGGGCGGCAATAGTACATTAACAACTTAAGACTTGGACAGCTACAGCTTTTCAAACCAGAAGCCTAACTTAGCCAGCTCCTACTTTAAGTCTCAACAATCCGAGCAAAGCTATTTCAATTTCAATTTTCAATTATTAATTTATTTATATTACATATTGATAAGAACGCCATCTTCACTTCTTAAGATCAACTAGATACTTGTTTCCAAACTTTTTAGTGCGCTATCTGTGATGTTTTGTCGTTATCATCAATGTATGTCAAATGCGTGGTAGTGTGGGTAATGTTTTATTTATTGATTTAATGTACTTTATAAGCATTGTTATTGAAGT
>NJDC01000030.1:326478-373443 GCA_002245475.1 Calephelis virginiensis | reverse complement strand
GATATTGTACACGGATATTTTCAATATTTTACTGAAATAGGTTGGTAGTAAAAAAATGAGACTAGTACATAAATTATAGCACTTTTAATCCATTCTATTATAAATGCAAAAGTCTGTCTTTCTATTAAGCTTTCACGGACGCTTTGATAAAATGTGATTTGCAAGTTAAAGATAAATACAGACATTTTATAATAATCAAGCCCCAAAAGCTGATAGCCTTCGTTAACGCCGGGGTTTAAAGCGACAATCATTTTAATTTTTACTTATTTTTATTTGATTTTTTTACGTTTTCAGGTAAGTACATGTTTTGAACCCCTATAAAATATTGTTAACTAAATCGAGTAACAAACATCCATACATCCATACTTACAAACTTTCGCATTTATAATATTAATAGGATAATTAGTTATCTCAGAGACAGACAAATAAATATTTACTAGTAACTGGTTACATCTGTTGGAAGCAAAAAGAATTTTAATTTTGTCTGGACATACAATCATTCACATTGTACTAAATTATTTGAAGGGTCTATTGGTACTAGTATCAAGAATGAATAGACGCATCTTCAAGCCACTCACATCCGAAGATACTGGAATAAAAGAGGCTTTGATTCACTGGGAAACCTTTTTTCACACTAGATGTCCATACTTACATTCATGTTTTACTAAAATGGTTACAGGGTCTGTATTGGTATCCACAATGGATGGGTGCCCCTCCAAGCCACCCATATCCTAAGGTTCTGGAGGAAGAAGGAGGAGGCTTTGATTCACCTGGCGCCTTCTATTCTCACCAGAATTATGAAGTAGAAGAAGGCGGTGAATGACAATTTGTAATAAAAATACAAAATTATTAATGTATGTATTATTTCAAAACTCATTTGCTTATGAGTAGTGACTGTCAAAATATGAACACCCAACATATTATAAACCCATCAAATTATCTTAATAGTTTAACTCTTTGGCTACTACAGTAGTGAACTGTATTTAATGAAGTTCCTATATTTCGTTACACTCAAGTATTTTAACAATATTGTCATATGCAACCTTATAGCTCCACTTATTTACTGGAAGGTATAACAAATGATTCAAGTGTGAAACAGCAGTTTTTTTTAAAAAAAAAACTATCAACTTAACATTCTGTATATCATACACATATCTATAACTGTCAGTTCTTATTCAAATTGATAATATAATATCTTTGTACATCTTTAATAAATATCAACAGCAAATTCTTAATTATTTTATAGATAGCTCTCAAGAAACCGACTCTCAATTTGACTACCTCGTGGTAAAACAAAAAATGCAGGTGTTCCTGCTTTTAATTCAAAATATTTTGATATAAGCAAATCCCCTAACTTTTTTGATGAATCGATTACATGAGGCATTTTATCATAACCCTCAAAATATACATTGATACTGCTAGAACTATATTTCCCATCCTCATCCCAAGGTGCAGGGAATAACTGTTCTAATTGATTTAATAGTGGAACATTTTCTGGACAACCTTTAATGAAATCAGTCATCTGGTATTCAGGGTATAAGAGGAGCACAGGCCATTTTAAAATACCATCTTCAATGTGAACAATTGAATCTTGGGCACCCGGCAAACTTGGTTCTAATTTAGAAAGATCAATATCATCTTCATCATCACAATTAGATATTTTAATCCCTCTTTCAATAATAGCTTTCACAACTGCATCTTTCTGTTCCTGCTTTTTATCAGCCATCTTTTTATTCTTTCTTTCATCTCTCTCTTGTATCATCTTTTTCTTTTTAGCTGTATTCAAAAGCTCTATGATTTCTTTATCTTTCTGGTTATCTAACTTTAGGCAATGTTCAATACATGTGTCATATTTTCCAACTTCAAGTGCCGACTTTGCTGCCCTTAGTCTTGCCTTATTATGGTTTTTATTGAATGAAATAGCTTTTTCACTGTCAAATAAAGCTGATCTATAATTTTTCAATTGCCAATGAGCAGCTGCTCTATTGTTGTATAAGCTGGCATTCATCTCATCATTATCACATTTCATCTTGATGCCTTCAGTATAACTGTAAAATAGCAAACTTACAATAAACTTTGTTACTAAAAACAAAACTGAAATATTATAATTAATCATACTTATACAAAATATATTTAATGTGGATATGGTATTTGAAATATTCCTTCATAACACTTAATTCTTGTAATTTAAGTCTTTACTACTCGTAGATGTTAACCTAAATAAGGAAAAATATGGATCTGTCAGATGGAGTAGTACAAATTTCCTTCTTCTTCAGAAATTAGAAAAAAGGGAAGGTTGAACTCATATTCTTTTATGTATATTAACTGATTTCTGTAATATTCATGAAACAATTCAAGTTTTTTTAAATCTATTGTTTCCGAGGTTGTCCCATCACTGCCAAATCTGAAACTGATGATATAACCTCGGCAAAATCTAGTTTAGTACTCATTTTTTTTGTGCAGTTAGACAACAAATTAAAATTGGTTAAAAATAATGCAGGTATAAACAAAATATAAAGGCCAAACTGATTACCACACTTTTACCATTATCTTACACATTCCTGTCAGCATAATAAAATATACTCAGGGTCAACAGTTCCCTTATATATCATGTAGCCTAGGATCATAATCCAGCCAAAGAACAAAAATGTTATGTTTTTCTTCATCTTGTTCCATCCATATAAATGACAGTATTTATATAAATAATTAATTCAATAAAATCTTACCCTATGATAGCTAATCTGTAGTTCTTATGTTTAAAATTGAAGTTTCCATCTTCTTTATAACTACTTGCCAGCTCTAATGGTGTGTTTTCTTCTGGATCATATTTTAATTTAGCTAGTCCTTCTGCTAATGGAGACAATTCTCCATCTTCTGGAGTTGATTTCATGAAAAATGGATGTTTGTCCATTTCTTCCTAAATTCAAAGAACTATTGTATTAGAATAACACTTATATCTATTACATTAAAATATAAATTACAAATGACAATGATCCTGTATATGTACGATTGTTTAAACTTTAATGTTCAGTTTTCTTCTAACAGCTTAGCAAAAGATAGAGGCTACTGTATATCTTGATATATCAACAGGCACCAGCAGGAGAGCTGAATAGCTTTAGTATGAGCAAAAACATCTGCTAATCCAATATAAAATTACCATTAATTGTCAAACAAACTTAAGAGCGAGCCTAAAAGTAGGCGGTGCGTTCATTTTGCAACTTTAAAACTCGCACTATTATAATTTTTTAGTGCTTTGATGGAAGCAGTCACGCATAATGCCAGTAATAATTTTACAAGACTTGTATCCAAATAAGTATGTAGTATGTACCTTGTTTTAAATTATAACAATTAACCTACCTCCCATCTATCCTCCGGCCAGCCTTCGGTGTATCTCTTTCTTTCTAAACTGTTAATGAAATCGTCAAGTTCTTGGTCTAACTTTTGGCATAGCGCCAACCTTTCTTCGTCAGTCATTGGAGTTTTTTTACTAGGTTCCACATTTTCTCCCATTTTTAATATTGTTTTTCACTTAAGTAAAATATATATATTTAAACTTTAATTAACAAAACAAATCGGTAAAATCCAACACTACCAAAAGCAAAAACATGTGGAAATGACATTGACAGCTGACAAGTTATAGTTGACACTTGAGTTTAGAAATAAACCATGCATGGAAGTTTTAGAAACATCGATATTTCATCAAGTCGGCGATTACACATAGTTAATTAATTTTATATTACAAATGATGACGCATCGAAGTATTGGCCAAGAATTCTAATTGATATTTTCAGAGTATGGTGGCTGATTATGTAACTCAGTTGCCCATTCAAAATGTAAAAGTGTACATCAAACAACTGTCAAATGACGTGTTTTGTATTTGCTATCTCCAGTGACCAACAGCAATACAGTAGTTTTGCAGTTTGAGTTGGCAACTGAGACACAAAATCACCCAGCTGCAAGGCAAATTGGACAACCACATAATAAAACGTCAAATTGTGATTATTATTCCAACGACCATCGCCGCAATTTGAATATTTAGATAACGTCATGAGTTAAAAGTATGTTAGCGTTTTCTAGTAGTGGATTTTTGTATGTTCGTACTATTATTAATTTGGTATTAGAGGTCGTCCATGGATCACATTAATCTAGAAAAGAGGGGTTACGGTAAATGTCACGAATAATTACGAGTTGGGTGGTATCACTAGTATTTCATTTTTTATTGAAGTTGTGACTATTCATCCTCATATATTCACTTCTTAGTTTGAAACTCTCGCGTAAGGTGTCACAATTGTTCCTAGAAGGTAGCAGTGATAATGGTGTCGGGTCGTTTGACCCCGTAACCAAAGGCGTCAAACGCGTGCCGTAGAAACGGCCATGTCGTTGGGTTTGAGCGCGAGTTATTTACTAGCTTTACTGTGGTTATCGGGATGAATTGTTTTCCCTCGTTACTGTCTTCACGTCACTACGTGTGATCAAGCCCTATCGGGTGAGACAACTGAATGTGGTAAGGGAGGTAGGAGAGTGATAAGGATATGGGTGGTTTGGATCAATGCTATTGATGAACGGAAGAGTAGAGATATCCACACGAGAAAATAAGGTAATGGTGGTACACCTAATGAAGTCCCTTACGCTTTCGACTTGAAGGTCCTGATGAACATGGGATTCGTTATTTTTATGTAAAATTAGAAATTCGTCCGCCCGTCCGAAGTCAGGACGGGCTGCTAGTGCACAATATTTATAAAAGACTGCTATAATGAGCAATTATTTCCAGGTACTCATAACTGCAAAATATTCTGCAACTTAACCTTCTTTAAATAATTTCAATTTGATATATTTTTTAAATGTTTGTAATGGGTAACAATTAGTAACCAAGAGTAACTGACATAGTCCAGAGAGTCAGCAAACTGAAGTGGCAATGTGCAGGCTACATTGCTTGCGGAACCGACAACCGCTGGGAAAGAAACGTTCTCAAGTGACGGCCCCGCACTGGAGGACGTAGTGTTGGACGACCTCCCATGCGGTGGACTGATGATCTGATCAGTCTCGGCGAGTCGCTAGCTACAAGCGGCTGGTGATCATGACTTGTGGCGCTCTTTGAGGGAGCCCTATGTCTAGCAGTACATGTCCTCTGGCGGACTGATAATAATTTAATGGAAGGATTTCCATATAATTGGTAAGTACATCGTACCGTATCGTATCGTACGGATTGAACGGGTTAACTCATTCATTGTACCGAGTGCTTTGTGTTAAACGCGGTAACAATACCTGGACTCGATATCGCGTCCACATTACGTGTAGTATGAAGAAAAAAAATTAAAAAATAATAAACATTGGGGGTTGTGAACTATAATTATTTTTCATATTATTTTCATTTTATATTACTTTTTTGTTAACTGATTCGTCACGGCATTTTCGAATACTTTTTGCCATGGTTGTGAATAAATTTGGGGGCTATTCGTTTATTACTAGCTAAGTGTTTATTAAGAATCTTTGAAAAAGTATTAAACAGGAGTGCAAGTTAAATTTAATTGGTTTAATGTCTAGTACTAGTTAGAACAGAAAAAAATTAAGACGCGCTTTCTTCATACTCAGATGATGGAATTTTCCAAGCCTCAAAAGAGGTTTAAGGACAGAGCTACATGCACATAAATTGTCGACAAAAATATAGGCCGAATACTCTGAACAGATTTGCATGGATGCACACATTTCGGCCAGTTTGTATATAATGAACTATTAAGATATAATGCTGATCAAAGATATATTATAGTAATGCAAAAAATCGGTTAGTTTGGAGAACAAAAGAAACACAACCACGATCTTTTTTTATTATAATAATTGTAGTGCCATCGCCAAAAACATTAATATTGAGTATTTTTATTTTTACAAAATAAATCGTGTTGAACAGTTTGTCACTCCTGTTTTATTTTATCGTAACGGACGCGATTATGTGTCCAAGGCATGGTGCGCAAAATCAATGATTTAAATAGTTTTAAAATTTCATATTATATCCAGGAGCCGCTTTGAGACTGTTAACTTTGAATTTGGATGTATGTATACTTTCAATTTCAGATTATTTACTCTTGAAACGAGAAAAAACAAGACAAGTCACATAACGACGCGAATGCGCGTCCATGGCAGCGGAGAAAATGTTTGCTAGGACGCGCATTCGCGTCTAAGGCACTGAATGGGTTAAATAATTTTATCATTCAAATTTTATTCAAAATTCAAATTTTAGAACAAATGAACATTTGTGAATCTAATTTTGTACTACTTAGTACAATTCGCCTTTCTTCCACTTGGCTATATATTCTAACTTCCTTTTTTCTCTGCAAGCAAAATATTGCGGATACATTTTTTTTTCAAGTGGATGCCAGTAGTCTACAATCCAATCAGGTGGAGTAACAACTCTTTCATGAGCAACTCCACCTACAGAATACGTAACTGAAAAAAAAATCAAATTAATACAAATATTTATAGTATCAATTGAGGTTTGGAGCCATCGAGAAAAAGATGAGCTCAATATTTTTCATATTTTAGTATACCTATAGAGTGAACTTAGTAAATTTTGGTGGCATTTTGTACAATTTTTTTACTTATATCGAAGTATCCCTAAAGAGATTAGTGCTTGGTGTATTACCCTGCTGTCACCAAATCTCGCTAAAAAATAAGCTTTAATAAGTGAGCCACTGCTTCACTCTAAGCATTAATATGACTTTTTATGACTAATTTTATATAATCAAAGCTTGAGCTTTAATTAACTAGTAACTTAAACTTTAGTAGTGGCTGATGCTATTGCGTAGTGCAAAAAAGTACAAAAATTACATCCAAATTAATGAAATTATATTATTATAGCGAAAAACGAATTTTAATTTTTGTCCGTTCTGAAAGGGATCGTGCTATTTTTAAGTTCTCTTTCTCAGTTCCCGAAAACAGCCACAGAATAAAAAAAAGTCTCGTTGTTTGGAAAAGCTCGCCCTTCCGTTTGCCTAGGTAACACATAGTTAGCACATTTTTACTCTATGTAGGCACATACGTTCATTGAATTTGCTAATTGACGAAAAATCATACGTCCCGTTTTGAGTTGAATCACTGCATAGGAAAAAACAAAGTCGTTTCCTCTGTCCCTATGTCCCTTTGTATGCTTAAATCTTTAAAACTACGCAACGGATTTTGATGCGGTTTTTTTGAAGAGGAAGGTTTATAAGTATATTTCATAAACCGTGCGAAGCCGGGTCGGGCCGCTAGTATAGAATTATTACGTTACAATACATATTAAGTACCATGACGTGGCTCTTGCAGTTGTTTGCAAATATATTTATTGAATTATATTTTATTGAAATGTATTTATTTTATTGTTTTTATGTAAATGGCATACTTGAACAATTTTTCCATTGGATGGTAACAAGCGCAAACATAGACAAAAGTTAAAAATTAAATTTTAAGCTCTTTTATCGATTTGATTATGATTATTTATAGGTAAGTAATAAAAGCGTTAATTAAGAAGCACTTATACAAACATTTAGTAGATTTCATAGGATGTTGCTTCATGAAAAGCTCGTGCTCACCGAGCCATAGTAGCCGTCTCTGATCCTTACCATCAGATATACAACTATTCTTGTCAAATTCTTCACGAAGCTGCACTTGTTGATACCGAACAAGATTGCTAAAACACGTTGAAAAAAAATGAATATGTATGTTTCAATTTCTCTATCTCTAATACTACCGGTTCTTGTGACGGCTATTAATTCAATCTACGTCCAAATCAAAATATGACTAGAAACCAAACTTATGTAATTAATCATATAACATTAGCTGAAACAGGTTAACAGATTTATCAACATTATCTATTCATATTCATGTCAATATTATCCTAAAACAAATTGTGCTATACCGTTGTGAATAATATGCCTCGATCAGCCGACAAGCTTTTTTGTATAAAGAGCATACTTTTTGAGCATGAGTCCTTAATTCGGGACTAAACGGCCCCATTTCAATATCAAAGATGCAGAACACAATGCAGAAATTTACTTCACCTTTGCCATAAATCTCTTTCTAGAAATTTCCTTTATGGACAGTTACTTTACACTTTGCTAGAAATGACATACGTACAAGTATCTTGCTAAAGAGTATTTATATTATTTGGTACAAGCCATAGTAAAAGTAGACTTATCTAATATCAAAGAATATAAATACCCTTTATTAAGTATGCTTATCTTCTTTATTGGAAATATTTCTAAAAAATACAAAATTTGGTTTTCATTTCATCTATGAATTTAAAGTTAGTTTAATAATCAAAGAAATTGAACTACCTCGTCACTAATGAAGATTACATACCAGGTACCTCGTTGGTGGAGGTTTTTTTATTATTGTATTGGAACGCAAACAAGCTGACGGGTTTCCTGATAGTTAGAAATTCACGACGCTTAGAGACACTAAAGGTGGTAATGGTGCGTTGCCAACCTGATACCGGTTACAGAATTACAGTTTATGTATGTAATAGACATTTTAGTCGAAGACTTTCTAATGTACAATATGCAAGCAAAAATGATAAAATAAGTACCTAGCCAAAGGTTCACAGTTTTGTATGAATACTAATGTGCTATTTGATCGCCGCTTTGTTTGAGTTAAGCCTCTATTTGGTTAGCACATAACAATAGTACACTCACAGCTGCGTAGGTACGTGCGTATGTGGACCTTTGAGTAACTTTGGTTTAATCAAATCAAAGGGTGGATTATGTATCTCAGTTGCCAACTCAAAATGGAAAAGTATACATCAAATAGCTGTCAAATGACATTATTTATGTTTGTTATCTTTATTGTATTTATGTTGGTCACTGGAGAAAGCAAATATAAAACACGTCATTTGACAGTTATTTTATGTACACTTTTACATTTTGAGTTGGCAATTGAAATACATAATCAACACCCTGGATGCTTACACGAGCGAGGGCGAGAGATACGTATCTGACATTAAATTAATATCTTTGGATAAAATTATTGTATACCATGTAGAGAAACAGATAAAAGACGTTTGGGCTTTTTAGATTAGTGTGTGCATGACAATTTAGGTAAGAAAGTATCTTCTAGCCCATATCCCCAAAGAGGTAAGCAGAGGTACAACCAGATCGCCCACGACTAGTAAAAGATAATAAATGCAACAATGTGGGTGGCAAACATATCGCCAACCAGGCTCATATCCAATCCCATGCAAAGATGTTTCTATTAGAAAATTGAAAAAACAACATTTCATTATGTTGCCTGGCCTAGTTATCGAACCTAGGAAGGCAAGGAGTTAAGACCTACACCGGAGCGCTAGAGGAGATTTTAAAGACTCATGATTTATTTCTCGGAAAACTTTAATTGAAAACCTTAAAGATTTGACATATCCGGCCCAATCTGACGTATCTAAAATGATTATTTTACGTATAGTCCTCTTAATAGTCTGTGGATTATTTTTTTCAGTAACCTTACAGTATTAGGCATAGTTAAGCTTACAATTTACTTCTATTTGTATACTATTTAATTTATTGGCCATTTAATGCGCTGTAGTTTAGCGATAAAAAACTAATTTTAAGTTAACGTTATCTTCTTTCAACGATCGTAACAGAAAGAGACAAAACACGTTTTTATTGTAAAATATTTAGAGGTCAATGGAGAATGTTATTTAAAAACGTGACGAGTTGAAATCATCGGGTTGACCTTATGTTACCCGATTGTCACAAACTACAAAACCTATACAAACGCGTCGATAAATTGGGTGATCCAAGCTGCGATATTTATACGTTTGGGAGTGTGTTAGTGTGTTTTGAAAAAGCATAACGGACGTAAAGATGTTGTCAGCTAATAACATTTGGTTTAACTTAGTTTTATTAAGAAAAAATATGTATAATATCAATTATATAATTGATAATATATTGAATTATAAAAATTTAAACTTCTGTTAAAATTATTTTAGAGGTGTCTCTATAATTTCACTTAAATTATCCCATACATTGACAACTTTTAATATCCCTATGATTTTTTTCCTTAGGATTCCAAATGCTGAGTGTTGCTTGGAAGCATTCCGAGAAGAATATAATTTCATATTAAAGAACAGACACACATTTTCAATAAATTCAATAAAAACAATTCAATAAACAATGCCCACAGACATGACTTATAATTATGCGAGGTAAGTGTTTGTCATAATTTCCCTTTTAATTTGTGACAAAAAACCGACACTCAGTCGGATCCTGGCAAACCTATACAAACTCTGTCAAACATCTTTTCCACGCTTACCTATGCATTTGTTTTGTTTTTCGGAAGTTTTGCAAGCGTTTGGATCCATCATTACATGTTTCAAGTGTTTCATCTTCTTTCTTTTCTTCATTGAAAAAATATGCCATTAATACTTAAATAACTTTCGTTAATATTAATACTTAAATAATTTTTCGAATTGTGCAAATAGGCGTCGTGGCAACATGAAAGTATATGCTTAAGTAAGTACTTTATATATCTTACTATATATAAATTACGTGTCACGTTGCTTGTCCGCGATGGACTCCTAAACTACTTAACCGATTTGAATCAAATTTGCACACCGTGTGCAGTTTGATCCAACTTGAAAGATAGGATAACTTACATCTCAATTTATAATCAAAAAATTAACATCCGAGCGAAGCCGGAATAGGCAGCTAGTATACATATATATTACAAGCAGACTGCCTCGTTGGTCGAGGGGTAAGGGGTACACTCACAGCACCACCGACCAACCTCAAAGCTCAGGTTCGATTTCCAATATACATGTATTAGTGTAATGAAGAGCAGGATACTTACTTACCATATTTGGGTCTTGATATATTTACTAAATTTATTTAGGTATATTTTGAAGTAGTTCTATGTTGCAGTATCGTTGACTAACAAACATGTTACAAACTAATTTGCTAACTTTAGGGTTAGATTCAATGTGTGTAATTTGTCCAAGGATCTAATATTTTATAGTTACAATTACTTCTTAGTGCATCTCTACTCACATGCACATCCCTAGCATTAGTTCTATCCCATGTACTATCCTCCTAGCGGAGGTCTAAAGTTGACAAATAACAATTGTCATTTGTCAAGTGTTGTTCGTCGGAACTGTCACTTGTCAGTGTCAAAGAATAAAAAGCGCTTGTTTGGCCTTTTATTCGGTGTCCATGAAATATTTTTTAATTTCAAACAACACTATTTTTACATTATTCACCAAAGATTATTATTCACGAAAGGCGCTTGAACGAAAGTATACAGTATTTGAAATGCTGTATACATCATTTATCTAACTTGGAAAAAAATTGTAGAAACAATTTATAATGTCAGACGCTTGGGAAGAGATTCAAGCAGTAAAAAGTAAACGTAATAGTCTTCGAGAAAAATTAGAAAAACGAAAGAAGGAGCGACAAAATATCTTGGGTGTAAGCTTAGCCAGTAGCGATAAGAATGAAACTTCTCCGAGTGGTAAAGACAAAGCTTCTGGTACCCCGGCATCAGCTAAACTTGAAGGTATATGTTACCGGTTTTAAATGACGAACAGGTGTCATATTATGTATTTACATATTATCTGCGGGTTCACTTGTGTGTTATAGTTATTTAACTCTTAAAATATCTAGATAAAGGGGTAAGTTGAACTAAGTTACGAAATTTTATCAGAATCGGAGCAGAATTAGTTGTTCGGATATTGTTCCAAACATATGTCTAGATAAATATGGTAAGGTAAAGTTTTAGTGTCTCAGCACACATCAACTCGAAAAGGGATCGTCATTCACCGTATAGTCTTTCGCCTCTTATTAACTTACGTATGCACGTAACCAAAAAGTAACAGCAGCTCCATCCATAACATCAACTTGGCTACAGCTAAACGACACTGCGCTTACGGCTCGCCGACCGCGAGCCTGATCCAAGGCGCGGCGAATTCATTACAATTCCGATTAGTGTGCGTTGCAGTATGGAGTTTCATACAAACAATAAAGAATGGCTGGAGGGCGATACGGTGACAAACCCTTTCTGAGTTGATATGTGTGCTGAGACCTTTATGGTTTTAAAATTACAAAATATGAATAAAAACTGAGCCAGTAGGGCAGCATTTATCACTGTTCATATCCATTTACAAGACAATATGTAGCTACTCAAGCAAATCTGGGAGCTGATTCCATCTCTTCTTAGTGATGATTACTGGGTAAAGTGTACATCACACCGAATTGTGTTAGATACTATAACTAAGCAAACCCTGAAAAATAATTTGTATCTTAAAAGTTGTTGCAAGTTCAAAAAAAGGACTTAAATATTTATAAGAAACTTATACTAAAAATAACTATCTCAACAAAACAAGCATTAAAAAAATTGGTCCATCTATTCAGCCATATGCAATGACCAAGAGATATGGGGATTTATTTTTATGTACATACTTGTTTTGGGCTTGACACTTCTAACAAATTTATATTAAATTTCAGTATCTGCACCATTAGAGAAACCTAAACCACTGGTACCATCACAATCCCTAGAAGTAAGACTTCTTCAAGTGCTATCTGACATGCAGCTACAACTTCCAGCGACGGCAAGTGCATTAATGCCTGGACTAGGGGACGTAGATACAGGCATTGTTGCCAGCCTATTGCAAAAGTTTGCCACACAGAAGCTAATAACGTAAATTGATTTCATTTTATTTTTTACTTTGTTTTATTTAATGGCCTGAATTAAATAAATTCAAATGTCTTTGTTGGTATTTAAAGCTAGGTATTTAGATGAGGTGTGATTTTCTAGCTTTGGTCTTTTTGAAATTAAGTTAAAAGAACTGAAGAATTTTTATGGCATAAGATCGCAAACAAGCACATGGCTTCTCTGATGGTAAGAGACAATAGGAGGCTTGTAATTATGACTAACTAATGATTTGTTTGTGGAATAAGGGGTAATCTATAGATTATTAATGTTGTAGGTGCATTTCTGTCCAGTGGATACAGTATAAAATATTTGTATGGGTACTGATATATTGTGAGCAATTTTTTTTTGTGGGCAAAAAAAATAAATAGTATTCTAAACTAAGATGACATCCTTTATATTATTTGTTCAGAAGTATTAATTTATCTTTTATTATTATTTTATCTGGTATTGTGTGTTAATCAGAAGTTATTGTGTGTTAATCAAAGAATAGGATAGCACACATTTTAATACTTTTAAGTTATAATTTACCATTGATAATAATATCATGTAAGACTAGCTGTTGCCTGTAGCGTTGCCTGCATGGTTAATGGTCCCACACTAACATTTTTTCGCAATAAAAACTATCCTTTGTGTTAATCCAAGTTACCTTCTATGTGTGTGTGCCAAATGTCATAAAAGTTGGTTCAGCAGTTTTTGCATGAAGGATAAACAAACATACAAACTTTCGCATTTGTAATGATAATATTTTTAAACTTGTATCAAACATATGAATGAAATGGTAGATGTTTGACATTATCTACAAGCATGTTTATGTTAATGCATTTTTTATCATTTTATTCGGGATAAATTTCCACAAGTTTTTAGTAAAGAAAATGTCTTAAGAGAAATTAGAATTATGGCAATGTGAATTTCAACTGCAGAGATAAATTCATAGAATTACGGTGATTTGGACATAACAAACACTATGTTACTTATTGAACATCTTACAGTTCTTTGCTTACATTTGAATAAAGTAGTAAATTGAAATCTGCAAATTTTTCTTCTATATAAATTTGTAGATCCATGAATTCATTAAATGCATTTCATATTTAAAAAACATGTATGTTGCTATGACTTTGTATTGTTCACAGTATAAAGGAGAGAACAGAGAGCACAACAGATGCAAGTATTGAAGTAGTTAGTGCAGAATCAGTAAGACTGGCGGCGGTTTTAGCTGCTCTTATGGAAGAACAAGTGACTAGTCCAGTCACTAAAAGGAAAGGTATATAAGGTTTAATTAACTCTTTTGCTGAAGGGACTTAAGTGGAACTAATACCATTCCTGCTTGTGAAATAGTTTGGGTATCTTTACACCTGTGTCCCTGAATAAGTAGGCAGATGTAACCAGGGCAGTCACAATGAGCAAAGGTACTTAGTCCAGCAACATGGATGGAAACCTATCATCAAGTGGCTACTTATCAAACCCCAGGGCAACATTGTTTTATTAAAATTTTCTTCTTTCTTCTGGGCATCTTTAGTTGCCCAACTTGGGAGTAGTTTATATTGCTGAAATTTTTGGTTTAAAATTTTTAGTTTTTCTGTGACTGTATGTTTGCCATTTTACTTTATTGTTATTTGTTTTTACTTCATCTAGTTATATTTTTATCGTAGGGGAAAATGTATCAGAAGAAGGGTCAAATCCTAAAATATCTAAATCTACAACAGATGAAAAAAAAGCTGCCAAAAGTGACACAGACATTATGGTAAGTATAAGTGGAGCTGGTTTATATACTCATTATAATCTACTCAATTCATGAACTGAAAGGAAGACACGAAGACAAATTTCTTGGTGGTAAGAAATACTTCAAAGGCAAGTTTGCAATCTGAGTCTAGGAAGTTAGAGTGTATATAGTATATAGGCCTCTATAGACCCTAGGAACTGGAATGGACAGTAGGCACTGATGCTATGGCAAGAATTCAGGTGATTCATTATATGAGTTTACAATTTTTACATTTCTGACTAAGTCATCCCTTGAAGCAGAATTGCCCCACACCTATACAAGCATCTAGGAGAAAACTTAATAAATTACCAAGATTTAAAACTAATTAGTGCTGAAAGGGGTCTAGCGCCTCTGTGCTCTAGCGGTCCAGTTGTTGGACTTGACAGCATGAGGTCCCGGGTTCGATTCCCGGGTTTGGTAACAAAAAGAAAGAAAATTTGGTTTTTCCTATTTTCTATTTGAAAAAAAAACGTTGCTCGGGATTGGATATGTGCCCAGCTGGCGATAAGCATGTCACCTATCACATTGTGGGACTTGGTGTCTTTGGCTAGTTGTGGGTAGCCTAGTTGTGCCCCTGCCAACCTCTTCGGGGATATGGGCGTGAATTGTTTGAAAGTCTGTCCAGAAAGTGCGTTTTTCGCGAGTAGCCAATCATGCGTAGAAATTTATGTTGTCTGCAGATACCGCGTTTTACGCAGATATCTATGTAGAAAGGGCGAACTTGAACGACGAACGACTCGACGGTATACAAGCCATAAAACATCGATCGTCGATGGAAATGTTTAAAATGAAGAAAAAGTCGACGATTTGGCGAGCATCAAATTCAGTTTCCATATACCATAATACACATTTTAGAATTATATAGACGCATTACAAACACCTATTTTATGTTTAATGTAACCTAATAATGAAATTCTATTTTTTTGCTAATTTTATAGTTCTCATGCTCCATTTTCTATAAACAAGTCCACATGACGCGGACACGCCTGGAGTTCTTGACGAAGCGATGACGCCCGAGTATCTCGACTCTCGCGTGGTCCGCACTTTGCACGATAGTCTCGCTCATTGCAAGAGTTACGCGCGAATCAGAAAACGCGACGCAGTATCTGAACGGATTTTATGTAGGTTTAGTATCTGGAGAACGTTCCTATGTCTACGCGCGTATAACGCGCTGACTGGACAGTTCTAGAAACTGTCGGCTTTGACAGACAAACTAACGAAAATTGTGATCACAATAAATTCATCCACGTTCCAGTGATCCTCATTGTATGTATGTGTATATGTGACCTCATTATATTAAAACTCTTCATTGCAATAATAATGTTATATTTCAGTCGTTATTAGCCATGCCGTCTAGTAGAGAAAAAGCAGTAAAGAGAGTAGGCGAAGAAATAATGGACTTACTAAGCAAGCCCACTGCAAAAGAGAGATCCTTGGCTGACAAGTTTAAAAGTCAAGGGGGTACGTAATTTTTTTCTTTTCATATGTGTGCCTCTTAAAAAATGTTAAATTTTTTGTATTTAGTAGAGTCATCTTAATGGCAGTGCTTGCTATTGTCAAGTTAATCTGGAGAGTAACTTACGGAAAGGGATTTATTTCTCAGACTCAGGACATCTCACCGGTAATATGTTTAGTGTGTTTAGGCGACGTTTCTTTTTACCGGCTCCAAAAAGAGGAGGTTCTCAATTCGTTGTAATATACAGGGTGACATCTAAAGCACCAGCCAAATTTTGAAACATGGCTTCGGAATCGATAACATTTTTGATCTATGAAGAAATTGAAAAAAAAACAATTTTCAATTTTTATCCTACGCAAAATATGGGGATGCATGATTGTAGCATAAACAAAATATGAAACTGGTTCCCACCGATCGCAAGTGCATTTGCAGGCTGGTGACGTCATGACTCGTACTAGGTACGACGCGACGTAACGTGACAACAAGTGAAGCAGTTTTGCGGACTGTTTTAAATAATTGTTTATAAAAGTAAATATTACAATTTAAATATTACAAAAATATTTAAAGTGCATTACCTTCATGTCCTTTCAAACTAACCCTGTATATATCGTATACTTTTCTTCATTATTCATTACTAGATGTTGCCCGCGTGATCCCATGGGAACATTGTTTTGCGAAAAAACTATCCCCTATGTGTGTACCAAATTTCGCTAAAATCGGTTCAACAGTTTTAGCGTGAAGGAGTAGCAAGCAAACAAACTTTTGCATTTATAATATTAATAGGATGTCGTCAACATAGACATTCAGGCATTAAGTACATCTCAAAACTACTAGTGGGGTTTTGATAAAACTTGTGTGGGACCATCACAGAATTATCTATTTTGAAAAAAGACTTAAAAAATCGCGACGTTGTAATGAAATAATTGAAGTCGGGTTTTTTTCCAGTTTTATTGTACTTTAATTATTACCAATCGAAAAATTATTGTGTTCATTTATTTTAGGAGCTCAAGTAATGGAATTTTGTCCACACGGCACCAGAGCAGAGTGTGTAAGAAACTTCAAACTACAAGAATCAGACAAATCGGGCACAAAGACATACACTTGCAAGAAGCTGCACTTCAAGAAGATCATACAGAGTCATACAGACGAACTCCTTGGAGACTGTTCATTTCTCAACACATGCTTCCACATGGACACTTGCAAGTAAGTCAGGCAAGTAAATTAAATGTGTTTATTATCTATGCAAATAATATTTATGAATTATATTACTTACTGACCCCCGATGGAAAAAGAGTGTTTGTTATAAGTCTGTTTGTATTTGTGTGTCTGTGGCATAATAAATTTCAAACGAATTGGCCGATTTTAAAGCGGAATGCTAATCATGGCTCTTTGCTACATTACGGACAGGTTGAGTCGGGAGTTGGTGAAAATCTGTTGGGCTTAAATGTCTTTTGAAACAATTCAAGAAGTGGGAATGCCTTCAAATTTACAGTAAGTTAGTAAAAATATATGACCCACTACTTTGAAAGTATTGTACGGAGATCAGACATAATGTTTGCTTACTGGACTGTACAAAATTTTAAACCTAATCAGTCTAGCTGTTTAGGAGTTATGTGACAAACACGTGTATAGAAAAATAATTAGTACAGTATAAAAAGAGTAGAAATTTATGGTATCGGAACTAACTTTTTTTTTTTGTGGCAATATGATGAGAACATGACATAATCTCTGCTAAAATTATATTAATATTGTATAAACCGTCGTCATAAATTTCTATGGTAACATTGGTCAAGATCTTGTAAACATTGTATGATTGAAAGTCCTACACAAGCCAGGCATAAACAATGAAAAAAACTATTTGTAGTGGAAATCGAGAAGTCATTTACATAGCGTTCAATAAGTGTTTGAACAGGATTCAGATAAAATAACTGTACACATTACGAGTACTATAAAATTCCACATTACTTCGATTAAAACAACTTAGAGACAGAACTCACGGAGCGATTTTCAATCGCGCCCGCGGCGGTCGCGGTTCTGCGATTTATTTCAAAACTCACGAGACGGGTCATTTTTGTGGTCCCGCAGCCGCCGCGGTTGAAATTATCGCCCGCAAACTTGGCGGTAGCTTGGCGGTAAAATAATCAGTACAAATACTACAAAATGGTCGCGGCGTGAGATCGCCGCCCGCACGAGCTACAGGCGGACGACCGCTGCCGCGGGAACCGCAAACAACCGCAGGCGCTGCGGGTGAAAATCGCGTCTTGAAATGTGATCACATTTTGCATATAAATCTACATTCTACGGAATCTGCGAGCCTGCAACCGCCGCGGGCGCGGTAAAAACCGCGCCGTGAGTTCTTAGTCTTACTCCTGGTAGAACTTTGCGTATGGTGTTGTCATGTTAAAAACGGTGATGCCCTCATTTTTTGTCTGCTCTTTTTTAAATAAGCTGTACTCGTAACATGTCGAACTTCATCTCACTGATTTTTTTTATGTAAAATGTATGAATTATATAATAATTGTGATTTCACTTTGACCTTGATTTAAAAGTTATGTCTTACTTTCTATTCTCGCATTTTGCGACTTTCATGGCTGTTTAACTATATGTATGAATTAGCAATTAGCAATTGAAACGCAATTAATTACTGTTTGTCAATATCGTAACTTTTTAAGGCAATTGTATGTTTTGCTAATTTTGTTATACGATGAAGCGGTTATTAAACAAATTCGCCCGATGCTTGCCATCGCTCGACTTTTACAAGTTCCATAATAACCGTTCTGCTTTTATATGTATTTACTTGTGGTCGTTCAGTGGTCGAAATTAAACCACTTACGAACATTCGGGCAGAGCCTTCGAATTCACTGTTTTATAACTACAACAATAGATATGGAGATGGTACTAATCGTAAAGACTACCTAGAATGACTGAGAGAATGACTATTATTTCACTAGCGATGGGGTTGTCACATCCCTATGCGGAAAAATGTTTGTATTCATTTCAGGTATGTGCACTACGAGGTTGACAACGCGGATCCAAATGTGGCCGCCAGTAAGCCTACCGTTGAGCCTCCTGTGAAGGCCGGACATAATGGTATGTTTCATATTTATGTTTGGAATAGTTGTGCCCGCGATTTTCTCCCGAGTTTCTAGTCAAACCTCGAGCTGTTCCGGGATAAAAATTAATCTTGTGTTATCTTGTTACCTGGCCTATCTTACAGTGATATTTCCACTAAAATCGGTTCAGTGATTAGCCCTAACGCTGAGTCTTTTAGCATTGTGTACATTTATATGATGTTGTAGTCCTAACTCCTATTTTAGTCACTTTAGGGTTAATTTAAAAAAAAACATATCTTGTATTGTGTAAGTTTAAAATCACATTTTTTAATTTTTTATGTTATTATAGTCTCTTAATACTCATTTTTGAGTTGATTTTTTTCATCTCGGATCTTTAGCTACATTTATATCAAATTTCATAAAATTCGTTTTAGCTGTAAAAAAATCAACACACAGATATTCCCATTTATTTTATTAGTCTGGATTCAAACTGAACGTTATTTTACTTATCCTACAACTATCCACTTCTGATTAGCATTGTTAATGATTATTTTCTTACATGACTATTGTTTAATAAAATAATATAACTTCTATGTTTAGGTACAAGTGCTGTAGTAAAACCTGATGGAGTGTTAACCCTAACACCACCGCAGTGGATACAGTGTGACCTCAGATATTTGGACATGACCTTTCTAGGTGAGTCTTTTTAGTTGACGCTTTCCATCGTCGGCGCGTGGTGGAATTCTATTGCATGTATATTTTTCATTTTTGTTTGTCTCTGTGTATAGTCAACTAGTCAAACTAAAGAAATGTTCTGGTATTGGACTTGACTTCATGACGTCATGGATTCGATCCTAGAATCGGATTATAAGACGATAATGTGTTTTTAATTTTCCAATAAAACTATGTTGCTCGGGATTAGAAATATACCCAACGTGTATTGGGATTTAGTGTCGACTAGTTGTGGGTGCCCCGGTTGTACTTCTGCCTCCATCTGGGATACAGGCGTGATGATGTTTGTTTTAAGTAATTATATTGTTGACTCTCGTAACTTCTTACACCAACATCCTTCACTTTAACCAAAATTAATGACATAATAACCTCTGCGTCGGCGTTAGTGCGGGCTTCAGCCCATTTCAGCAAAAAATGTGTCTGTCGGTTAATCAATCTATTTTAGTAAAAATGGTGAAAGTTATTTGATACGAATTTGCTGCCGTCGTGTATATTTCAAATTACAACCACCGAACTAAAAACTCACTATATTGAAATCTATACATAACTAGTTTTATGAAAATTGATTTCTCTATGTGTAATAAAAAAAGTGTTTTGTGGATAAGTACTACACGGTATCTCAGATATGTATTAAAAAATTGCTAATGGTTATAGTAGAGATTTAGTAGAAAATCTAATTAAAAAGGAAATAAAAATATTTCACGACTTATCTATGCAGTGCCATCTCAAAAAAATGTTAAGTTCATATCTAGTTTGACCTAAGTAGGAAGAGCTTCTGAAAAAGTTCAGCGACATTTAAAACTTAATAATATCAATGTTGCATTTAGAACCCAAAATCCATTATGAAACATATTATGCAACGGTAAAGACAAAATTGTCAAAAAATGTAAAAGCCCAATCAATTCAATTCTACATAAATTAATTAACAAAATAATCGCCTTTGTGACAACAAAAAGAAAATTTGTTTTTTCAATTTTCTAATAGAAAAAATATTGCCTGGGATTGGATATGTTCCCGGTTGGTGATAGACTTGCCACCTATCACATTGTGGGACTTAGTGTCTTCGTCTAGTCGTGGGTGCCCTGGTTGTGCCTCAGCCTAACTCTTCGGGGATATGGGCGTGAAGATACTTTTATATCTATCAGACAATGCCTGTTGCTGTTAAGAATTGAACCTAAGCGTCACGTATATGTCTAAAGATTTTTTTGCACGTTTTGCAGTTTCTATCCTCGGCACTCGGTGAAATTCTATTGTTTCGATTTTTAAAACACTAGGTTTCTTATTAATACACACCGACTAATGTAGGATTAATATGAATTATAATATATAAAATCGCCTCTGCGGTCTAGCGGTTCAATTGTTGGACTTAACTGCATGAGGTCCCGGGTTCGAATCCCGGGTCGGGCAACAAAAAGAAAATGTAGGTTTTCCAATTTTCCAAAAAATAAAAATGTTGCTCGGGATAGGATATGTGCCTGGTTGGCGATATGCTTGCCACCTATCACATTGTGGAACTTAGTATCTTTGGCTAGTCGTGGGTGCCCTGGTTGTGCCTCTGCCTACATCTTCGGGGATATGGGCGTGAAGATACTTTCTTTACTTATAATATATAAATTTGATATTATAATCTGAATCACATTGTAATAAAGACTATAATACTAGGTTCACGTGGTCTACTTCGCTCCGTCATCCGTGCTTATCAATAAAGCGGTATTAGACTTTCGCTGTGTCTATTTATTATTTTGAACCCACCGACTTCGCTTCATAAAGCATCTTCAGGGCTATTACACGTATTTCGGGATAAGATCTTAAAGGTACCCATAAATAGTGAAACGGTATTTTTTTAGCGAGAGGTCAGCAAACAAGCAGACGGGTCTCTAGATGGTAAGAAACAAACTTGACCTATGGACACCATAGATGATATAGGTGCGTTGTTCTGTGGCCGGGATGTTAGGTTAATTGTGAAAGTCTTCCAGTTACCCTTTTCCGTACGGCTCAAAATAATAAGCGGACATAGCAAAAGTGTACTACAAGTAAAATTTGAGTCGTAGTAGTAGTTTTTATATAAAAATGATGATAACATTATGATGGTCAGTTATCTCCATCAGGTAAGTTCGCAGTGATAATGGCGGACCCCCCGTGGGACATTCATATGGAGCTCCCGTACGGGACGATGTCCGACGACGAGATGAGGTGTCTCGGAGTGCCGCAGCTGCAGGACAGTGGCCTCATCTTCCTCTGGGTCACCGGCAGGTATGCCTATCTTCCTTATGTTCGCATTTGTCATATTCCACGCTTCCTGGGTCCAATCGTAAAATAAACACGTAGATCCGACATCAATATACCAACCACTAGAATCCCTAGTGTAAGTCTAAATCCGCTGTAAGTCATATTTTATATACTCATGCATTCATATTAGGACTTTTTAAATTAGTGCCCGAAATTGTGCCTGGATGTTCTAAATATTTAACTAAAACTGTTAAAAAAATTAAGACCTAAAATAAATAAATTATAGTATTTTTAATATTCCATATTAACTTGCTCAAGTTCAATGACCGGCGAGGTGACACACAATAATGCAATAGGTACTAGATACGTTAATTGCATGTTTTGATTCTAATTTCCCATAGCACTGGCAGGCTTTGGATTGACTAAATTATTTTTAACATTACACTCCATAGTTGTAATAACTACATAGTGTAAAACCAAGTTGCTTCCTCTGTCCCTATGTCCCTTTGTATTCTTAAATCTTTAAAACTTCGCAACGGATTTTGATGCGTTTTTTTTAATAAATAAAGTGATTTAAGAGGAAGGTTTATATGTATATTTTATACCCGTGCGAAGCAGGGCCGGGCCGCTATTAATAAATAAGATAATAACGTTGATCGATGAGTATGTTACTACAACAAATAGCATACCAAATACAGAGAAATAACAAATACATCAAAAAACTTAAACTAAAATATACACAAAACACACAGGTCTCTTCCAGGCAACCCTAAAGTATGGAATAAGATTTATGGAACATTTTTTTTTCTAAATAAATAAAGTATGGAATAAGATTTATGGAACATGTTATTTTTTCTAAATAAATATTTATAGTATCCACACACAATTTCGAACACTAATTTGAAAAGGCCTTATTATATTAAACTTAAATTAGATTTAAAGTCTAAGCGTCTATCACCAGGGCTATGGAACTCGGCCGGGAGTGTCTCAAGCTTTGGGGCTACGAGAGAGTAGACGAACTGATCTGGGTCAAGACGAACCAGCTGCAAAGGATCATACGAACGGGACGGACCGGCCACTGGCTCAACCACGGGAAGGAACATTGTTTGGTGAGTTACTTCCTTCTCCAGACCCATCAGCAACATAGCAAGTGACAAGATGAGCTGATCTGAATCAAGATGGACTACCTAAATGGACATAACTACTTACGGATAAGAAAGGAATTAAAAATTTCGCCGCGTTACTTATATTCTCAGTAGATCAAATGGTTAGAGCATTCGTCGGCTTGAGACGAAAGGTTACAGGTTCAAATCCTGTCTAAGACCAAAATTTTTCTTTCTTTAAATTTTACAGAAACTTAACCCAAGCACGGGGTAAGTGCTTAAATAAAAATACGTTGCGAGAAACGAAAGTAATGACCATTATAAATGTGAATTTTATCCCCCATTTGGTCCGGGCTCCTGTGTAGAATAGACCATCTGCCTTCCTGCCAGGCAGCTCGTAAAAGGCGAGCATGGGCTTACCGTCACTAACACCGTGACATCTGACTAGGTGGTAGATTTTCGTAGCGACTCGCCTGGATTGGTACCACCGCCTTACTTATTCTTGCCGTCATAACGTCGATGTGTTCCAGTTCGGAGGTAAGGTAGCCGGTAAACTTACTTTTGCTCGACGCCTAACATCCTGGCCCCAGGTTGGCAACGCACCATTACTACCTTTAGTGTCTCTAGGCGGCGTGAATTTCTTACCATCAGGAAATCCGTCTGCTTGTTTGCCTTCCAATATTATCCTCCGAACCAGAACACGTCATGACGTTATAGTGGCAGGAATAGGTAAAGCGGTGGTACCAATCTGGGCGAGTCGCTACGAAAATCTACCACCTAATAGGATGTCACGGTTTTAGTGACGGTGAGCGTATGCTCGCCTTTTACGAGCTGCCTGGCAGGAAGGTAGGTGGTCTATTCTGCAAAGGAGTCCGGACCAACACGGCTCTTACTTTAGTTTATGTTTACTAATTTAGTCTTAATCAGACAGTAACAATTTTATCAATAAACAAAGTACAGTACTCCAAGGTTTAACCTAGTTATAGTCTTTATTACTATGTAATACAGACTGTAATGTCAACATAATTTTACTCCTTCGTTAGTCGGTGTTTATTAATACGATGGTAAATGTGTAGGTTCGAAACCTGCTGTAGTCCTAATTTTTGTTTTGATAGTTATAGGCATGATTGCTAAAAGACCACTAATGCATGTTTAAAAAATGTGTAATAGTGATATATGTTGACAGGTAGGTATGAAAGGAAACCCGGAGAATCTGAACCGCGGATTAGACTGTGACGTCATCGTGGCGGAAGTACGGGCCACGTCTCACAAACCTGACGAAATCTACGGCATTATCGGTAAGTGGTTTTTAAGGCTAGAATACTTAAGCGCTGTTGGCAGTAGTATATAGTCAACCGCCGCCCGGTGATTTTGTTATTATCTAATACTGATATTATAAAGCTCAAGACTGTTTGTTTCTTTGCTTGAACGTGCTAACCTCAGGAACTACTTGATTCGAAAAATTCTTGCAGTGTTAGGTAAATCATTTATAGAGGAAGGCTATATATCATCACGCTAAGACAAATAGGAGAGCGGAGCTCCAATGAAGAGTGTTTCCAAATCGGGGTTTTTTCCCATTGAGTGCTTCCCCTGCGTGCGTTGCGTAAACGGTTAAAGTTTCGCAAAAATGATGTATGACAGAATTGTTCCCTTTAAATGTTGTAAAAAAAAGTCCGCAGAGCTTATGTCTATCTTTGACTAGCTCACTGTAATATTTATTACGCTAAGAAAATTTGTTCTATATACGGGCGCGGAAGTCACGTAATATGATATAAATGTCAACTGAAAAATATATTTGAAAAAAGAAGCCATTGAAACTTATCTAAAACGTCATTACATATTTTTAACAGTTCCCGAAAAAAGAGATTATAATATTTTCGACTACTATATTTTTTTGATGTGTTTAACGATTTCTCCGTCATTTCTTAACCCATTTATAATTTTTGTTTTGGAATACCGTACTTCCGACTCGGAAGTTCCAAGGTGGTCCGGTCCCATTTCCACCAAGTCGAGATCTGATGATTAAATCCCATGGAAATGAAAATGAAGGAAAATATTTAATTTTTGTGTACATAGATGACTTACGTAGATGAATTATTTACGTAGATAAATCGCCTCTGTGGTTTTGCGGTTCAGTTGTTGGACTTGACTGCATAAGGTCCCGGGTTCTAATCCCGGGTAGGGCAACAAAAAGAAAATTGGGTTTTGCCAATTTTCTAATAAAGAAATGTTGCTCGGGATTGGAAATGTGCCCGGTTGGCGATAGGCTTGCCACCTATCACATTGTGGGCATTGTGGGACTTAGTGTCTTTGGCTAGTCGTGGGTGCCCTGGTTGTGCCTCTGCCTACCTCTTCGGGGATATGGGCGTGAAGATACTTTAAATAAACTTGGGTTAAAAATGACCAAATGCGATTGATCCAGGGAGCAATACATATATTAGACATAAGTAGAATATTGCAAAATTAATTAAAAATTATCGTACTGTGTTTAATAAGTTAACGCAAATACCATTTTTTTGTAAGGCATTTAAATATTCTGTTAAATAATATTATTGCAATTAATAAAATGGATAAGAATACGTATGACACTTGCATCATTATGGAAAGTAATTTTAGTGCGAAGAAGAGTATGTCACAATTATTTTATGGCCAACAAAACATTCGGGCAAGTAAAAATTCGGGCAAATGAAATTCTAGCATTTGAACATATGGCATATATTCTTTGGGAAAACAATAGACAACCCTTAAAAACATCACTAGCGAAATGTTAACATTTAGTTAATAATATGCAATATAGGTATTATATTGGATTCGTTGGATTTTTAGTACCAGAAGCAAAAAAAATCGCTTATATTGTGTTCGATAGTACCAATTTTCATGAAATCGAGATTCAAGAGTAACCACTAAATAATAAGCAATATAGGTATTATTTTATTGGTTTTTTAGTACCAAATTTAAAAAAAAACGCTTATATTGTGTTCGATAGTACAAATTTTCATATAATCGAGATTTAAGAGTAACCCTTCATTACATAATTTATAAACACCGCATGGACTACTCAGTATTAATACATACGAGTATATTGATATTAATGAACTCTACAGTCTGAAAGTGTATGTGACTTAAAATAAGGACAAGTGACTTATGAGTCATAATAAACTTCATTAAGTGCTGGCGACTAAAATAATATTAGTTTTTAATTTTAAAAAGTTTGTGATTGTTGCAGAAAGGCTCAGTCCAGGCACAAGGAAAATAGAATTGTTCGGACGTCCACACAACGTACAGCCGAATTGGTAATTATTATTTAGTTGCCGACCTGTTACTAACATTAACTATTTGCATGGGAAAAAATAAAGTATTATTTTTCTTATTCTCTTTGCAATTTTACCCAGTTTTTTTTAAAATCACTATAAAAAAGAGTTGGCAAAATTTTTCCATCCGTTCAGTTCTGGTGCGATGACCACGCGAAATGCTGCAAATGTTATAAATGCGCAAGTTCTGTGTTTGTATAATATATGCTTGTGTAGTCTTACGTCAAAACGACTGAACCTATTTTAACGAATTTTAGCATAAAAATAGATTGTAATTTGGACAATGACATGGGCTATTCTTAGCCGACTCCAAAAAAAGGAGGTTCTCAATTCGACTGTATTGTTCTTCATCTTTGTAAGTTTATTTACGATTATGCAATTGGCGATGACAAACCGATTTTGATGATTCTTTTTTGGAAAAGTTGGTTCTGATTTCAAGGTTGTCTCATTTTATTTTATAATGATCAGTAGTTTTTGAGTTATACTTTATTCTGCATGATTTTTTGTCTATCTTGACGATATCGATATTATTAATAATTAATTCACTTGTGAGATAGAGATGAGAGTAGCTGTGCTGAGCAAGTGCCAAGTGCTACGATCCTTGTAGACCTGCTTCGATTTCTCCACAGTTATTATTCTTTTCAAAACAGAAAGCCGATTTAAACTCTTGGCCACCAGAGTGTTTTGATCATGGAATGTCAATGTAGGTCCCTTCGGGTTACTAAAACTACTAACATTCGCATTGTATTCTTATGATATGATAATCGCTTATCACCAGGATAACGCTGGGCAACCAGGTGGACGGCGTGAGGCTGGTGGACCCGGAGCTGATCGCGGCCTTCAAGAAGCGCTACCCTGACGGGAACTGCATGGCGCCGCCCACCGACGCGGGGCTCGCCTAGTGCCCTCATACCAATAAATGTTATTTTAAAATATGCAGTTTCATTTTTAACTAGCGGATCCGATAAAAGTCGTACATTTTCCCCCGTGTTGGTCTGGGCTCCTTTGCAGAATAGACCATCTGCCTTCCTGCCAGGCAGCTCGTAAAAGGCGAGCCTAGGCTTACCGTCATTAACACCGTGACATCTGACTAGGTGGTAGTTTCGCATCGACTCGCCCGGATTGGTTCCACCGCCTTACCTATTCCTGCCGCCATAACGTCATGACGCTTTCCAGTTTGGAGGGTAAAGTAGCCGGTAAATTTACTTTTGCTCGAGGCCTAACATCCCGGCCTCAGGTTGGCAACGCACCATTACCACCTTTGGTGTGTCTAGGTGGCGTGAATTTCTTACCATCAGGAAATCCGTCTGCTTGCCTTAAAAAAATCAATAAAACCTATGTAAAAAATCGCCATTTTCCTGGTTTTTCTCTCCATTACATTTTTGGGCTATAGGTAATGAAAATATTAAAAATTGCCTAATTGGTTGAGCCGTTCTCGAGTTTTGCACTTAGCAACACACTTGGAGTTTTTTTATTTATATGGATAGAGATTTGCTATTATGATTACTTTAAAATCATTGATTAAAGGTTGAACGAACTTACCATGTGAAGTTCTATCATAATTACACGAAGACTTTGTACAGAGAGATTATTTTTATTACTTGGGAGGTTAATTAGAGAAATTAAAGTCGCAACCTTCGCAAGCATCTGCCAGATAAGTTCCTAAGGATTCAATCAATGGGAAAATAGTTTTAAATTTATTTTATTTAACAAAATATATTACGAATATTTCACTTTCTTTATGTGTATGATGAAGTACCACAAATTTTTAACTTGGTTGAATTGAATGGTTTCACAGATAAACAATTATATGTTAAAAAATTCGCTGTATTTTGTTGAAAAGAGAAACTGCAGTTCAATCGTTCAAAAGTGTTGCTATTTGGTAACTTTGCTAAGCAAAAATGTTTTTTTAGAACAAATTTACAATACCATGCGGGTAGTTGATGGAGTGACTTTTTAAGTACGAAGTACTTGTGTGTGTTTGGGTGTGTGTGTGTGTGTGTATGTGTGTGTGTGAGTGTGTACGTGCGTCCCAAAAAATCCCAAATAATTACAATTTGCGTATGCAAAAACCAACAACACGTATATTACAAACATTTATATGATAAAAAATTACGAAAAATAGTTTTCTAAAAATGTTGCGGCGATCTTCTTCCTTTGGGAGACATGGGCCGTGGACAACTGTAGATACCCCATGGAGATCCAGTTGCTCTGCTTTGCATTGGCAAACTGCTGGAAAAGTTTTAAATACGATAAATACAATTGTCACTGTGGTCCAGTATCGCATCTGTGCTCTAACGGCCCGGCGTAGCACTTGACTTCTTGTGAGTTCGGGTTCGAGTCCCGGGTCGGGCAACAAAAAAAATAGAAAATTGTGTATTTTCAATAAAGATAACGTTACCCGAGATGGGATATGTGTCCGGCTGGCGATGGGCTTACCACCTATTTCTTTGTGGGACTGTCTTCGGCTAGTCGTGGGTGCCCTCTGCCTACTTCGTCGGGGATATGGGGTTGAAGATACTTTTTTCTCTGTGGTCCAGTGTTAAAGTTGAATAAATGAGGTCCCAGTTTCGATTCCCGGGGAGGGCATATGTATTTTCAATTTTCCAATAATAAAAAAACGTTGCCCTGGATTAGATAAGTGACCGGTTGGCGCCTGTAACATATTGGGACTAAGTACATTTGACTTATAGTGGATGCCCGAGTTCTAGTCCTAGTCTCTGCCCGACTCTTTCGGAATACGGGCGTGGATCTATTTTTGTAGCGACGATGATTTCTTCAATAAAAATTTTATTACATTTCAACCGGAACCACTTTATTAAGACAAAAAGTATAGTATACCATCTCCAGTAATAAAAATACTACAGAAAGATTCAAACAGATATACTAAAAATGGTTACGATTCAGATAGTAGGTTATATCCTAGCAAAATTTACATTTTTTATTTATTGAAAATGAGATAAACCGTGAATCCTATATTATTGACATAGTTATGTTAATCGATATCATAGTCATCTGTAAAGAGATTTTAAATTTTTATTTTATTTGAAAGAACATATCAATTGCCACCAAGTCTGGGAAAGTCGAGGGGATCCCGGAGAAGTCGAGGAAAATACTCAAGTTTTTGTGTAATTAAACTACAGAATAAGTAACACTACAAACGAATTTAAAAGGGATAGATATTAAAATCGAAGCACAGTTTTGCAATTTTACTGCGTTTATTTTATTTAAATCGTGAAGGGCGAAGAATATTTATTTCTTTTTTTTATGATATTGGAAGGCAAACAAGCAGACGGATTTCCTGATGGAAATAAATTCACGCCGCCTAGAGACACCAAAGGTGGAAATGGTGCGTTGCCAACCTAAGGCCGGGATTTAGGCCTCGAGCAAAAGTAATTATATAGAACTAATTAACTACTGAGTGTAACGAGGTTTTCAAACTTGGAATTCTTAACGTAAATAGTAAGTAATGAGTAGATATAGGTACTCAAAATAAACACTGCTGTACATCCCCAAATCCATATTTAGTGGGCACTGCTTCTCATCCTCCTTTCCAGTATACATTTTAAAGTTCTCTGGTGATATGTCAAAACTCACACGATGAACTCGTTTTTTTTAAAAAAAAAGGTAGGTTTATGGAACGTCGCATTTTATGTTCTAATTTTTAAATAAAAAAAGGTAATAGGACTCAGACAGGCCGCTATGCATTGCCTTTGATCATACAAATTAGCTTAAAATCTTTTGGTTGCAACAAAATTATACCTAAAATTTTCCAAATTGATACACATTACAAGCCCATTAAGACTGCGTTTCCACAAGAGATGTGCGAGGATGCGTAGAAAGGGATCTGTTTGTAAAGAACCAATGGAATCGTTACCAATAGCCTGTCTTGACCGAGGCGAGGTAAATTAAGCGATTCTATTGGTTCTTTACAAACACTTTCCTCGCACATCTGCGGTGGAAACGGAGCCTAGATAGCATTCTTAAAGACTTACTCTGTTCGCAATTGTCAACGACAAGATATGCCCGGGACTTCGCCTACGTGAAATTTAATAAAATGTTTATTTTAAATTAACTAAAATTTGGATTTCTTTACAATAAAATTAGCTCAATTTACTCCTTATCACAACCTGCCAACATCGGTCAGAGATGCCGGAACAAATAGACAAAAAAATATTTTGATATATTTACCGTATATACATTCTTACGCATGTAGTAAAAAGCGGTTATTTTAATATTTCAAACAGACACTCCAATTTTATTTATTTGTATAAATGAAAAACAAGTACCTACCTAACCCAGCTTCTGTGGTCGGATAAACTTCCAAATATACTTATACGTTTACATAATATTTACCTGTTTCTATTGTCGGTAGATATTGAACAAGATTTCTCAGTCTTAAATGTTATGTTATCTCGTAGCCGTCGTTGGAGCTGTAAAATAATATTCATATTTATTACTGAACTGTACTCTCTACCTACCCCGTAAGGGACTTGACGTGAAGATGTGTTTTTAAATTTATTGCAGTATAACAATGTACTAGGACCTTTAATGTACCTTTACGTTACTGTTAAATTGATAAGTGTACCGAATTCTTTCAGGAATATTGTTTTATAAAATGTTTTGACTTGAGCACTTTTTCCATGCTTGGTATTACTTTACAAACTTAAAATTATTAGTGTCGACATGGGTTTGAGCTGCATTCGTTGGGTGAAAAATCATCGATATTGCTTAGGTACATCAAAGTTCGCCATTTCGAATAATACCTTCACGCCCCAATTATGTATGTACCTACGGTACCTTTTTGTGGTAACACATTAAAATATTATCTTTTTAAAGCATTACCTACGGTGGAACAGTATTAGATCTTTGTTCTAAGCACACTTCGCCTTAACTGATTGTAGGTGTTTTTTTATGACGCTAATTACCTTTCTTACTCATAGAAAAAAACATGTGACAAACCTTGATGCTATTAAGCATATCACCCTGCGTAGCTAGCGGTCTCTCGTCAGACCGAACTGATGGTGCCCTTCGTTCTAATGGCGCTTGTCTCCTCGCGCCTAAGGATGCTGCTCCCACTGAACCGCTTCGTGGACCTGATACTAAGAGTGACACAAATAGAATTCCCAGTTTTAACCAAAGAAACAGTGACAAGATAATCTAAAAGTAAAGAGGAACAAATATATTTCCTAATCTAAATTGGAATCGAATATGTCATTTTAGGTACTCCTGAACACAATTCTGGCGAATTATTGACATTTAGTTAATAGTAAATAGTAAATTATTTTATCCTATTCGTTGAATTTATTTGTGACTAAATGTTAATAATCCCCTTATACTGTGATCAAAAGTAACTAAAGTGACATATACGATTCCAATTTCCAATTCGCATGATATCGAGATTCAAGAGTAACCCTACAGATTGCCGACTAGATTATGGATTACTGAGCCTCTTGCAACTTTGAAATTAGCATACATACAGGTTTTGAGTCATAAAGCTAGACTTGCTTTGCATAATTCTGTTTATCCCAACGTTATTGTATGGAAGCGAAAGTTGGGTATGTCAGAAAGAGTATGAAAGTAAGATAAATACGGTCGAAATGAGAGCGCTACCTTGTCAGTGAGATCCGAGAAAGAGTGAGATTGAAAGAAAGTGTTGGTGTTAAAATGCGAAAGGGCATGCTCCGCTAGTTCGGTCATGTGGAAAGAATAACAGATGAAAGATTGACAAAAGCAGATATACAATGCAAATGTGGATAAATGTAGTTACCCGGGGAGACCAAGGCTGACATTCCACGATCAGATCACTCGGATATTATCCGAAGTGGTGTCAAGAGTCTCCGAAACCGGTGTGTTTGTATGAAAAGGGTAATGAATGTGAAGGAAGCTAGACAGGATTGTGAGGTCTGGCACTCGATACTCTGCCTACCACGAAAGGGACTTGGCGTCAAGATATGTATGTAAATTTATCCCACCTCCAATCGGTAAGCAGCGGTGAGGAAAATTCATGACAATGATATTGTTTTATTAAATAAAATATAGGTTAAAACACAAAAAAACAAGTCTAAAATCCATCTTTAAATTAGCGAGTTATAAATTCACGTTAGGCGTTAGCGAGCGAGAGTTCTTTGTCACAAAGACCGGCGCCATGGTGTAGAGTAGTGTCTGTTGGAATTGGAAGAAAGGCTCGCGTTTACTGCCCCATCGAATCGACAGCAAATTGCTTACCTTAGTCGTACTGTACCTGAGCATTTGTTTTTTGAGGAGATTTTTAGTATCTTTCAACATGAACAGTCTTATATGATTAATGTGTATATATATATTCATTATCAACAACACCACTGGTAGTGTTTGGGAAGCCACACCACAGACAGTTTGGGAAGCTGACCGACTTGCACAATATCTGCCACAGGTTGGTGACACACCTTTAATATCTGTGTAATCAATAGGCCACGGTTGTATCTTCTAATCGGCCATCAGTTTAGTCTTTTAACATAAGAAAAGCATAATCTGCTTATTAAATGAAAACAATTTTTAATTTTATTGTTGCTGTCCCATAAAGAAAAGGGTAATAAATAAAATTAAACATAACAGTAATAACTTTATTGTTCAATTTCTATAAACTACCTAATATCTATATGTGTTCATTTAAATTAAATATTGCATTAGCTACTAGCAACACAAGTATTTACAACCTGCAAATATGATGTCATACTATGTAACACCATCATATCACAACACTGGTTTAAGTAAGAATTGGAAAAGAATTAGTACAGAATTTCTCCACTGTCATAAAACATTTAGGTTTGCATAGCTTTATGGTAACACTTTAACTGTCCATGCATTATAAATAATGCACTGTGTAGTACATAGTGTAAAACTGTAACATTGATTTACTCAAAATAAAGATTTTGTACATAACTTAGCCTTCATCCATTCATGTCAATAATGTTGTGATATAATCAACATGATATACTGCTCAGTGCATTCAATGTTATGCACGGACATGTCAAGCCAGTTACCCAATGCATTATATGTAATGCATGAACAGTTAAAGTGTTAATATTAGCAATATGCCATCAACTGTTACAATACATGTTGGTAATACAGTTTTTGCGTTTGTTTACTTTACCAAAGACAATATATTATATTTACTAATCTCTGACTTTACCTAAGAATCCCCATGATGCTTCAATGGAAACATTAAGTCTCTCTTGCTACCTGCAAATAGCTCTCAGCTAAACAATAGCAGATTGTAGCCAGATTTATGTCTAACTTAACTAGCACCAAACAATGCAGCTTCCAAGATCTGCATACTAACTAATAACTTGGGGTATGTAATATTGAGTAAGTAAGCCAACAACTAACTTTTACCTTGTTTTATTTATTGTATGAGAATCATCAACATGAAACAGTAATGCATTATATGTAAATCATAAATTTGAAAATGTTGAATAAATCCAATAAAACCTACCTGTAAGATAGGTCAGAATCGTCTGGATTAGTTATGACGCCACATAAAGACACATTAAGCATATTACAACACCCCCTTTTACTACCAGGGTATAATAAAAGGTAAGTGCTTCCTGATAGTGATTACAGCTGCCATGAGACATCCTCAATATCAGTGGTTTCACAAATTAAAAACAAGTTACAAATAAACTAAAGAGGAGCTTTAGAGACAAAAAAATGCTAATGTGAAACATGGTTCATTGGTAACTATTGTTAACATTTGGATTTCGAAGTTTGCAATTGATCTAAATCTAAGTTGTATACTACTAGGTAAGTTCTTTCTCTTTTAATCCATTTTGTGATATTTCCAATTTTATATTTCCATGTACTACTATTGTTGTGGGAGTTTTAAATTAGTAAGCTACTTTATTTAAATCTTGAGTTCATATTAAAATTTAAAAGGTATTGATAACAAAATTGTTGCTTTCTCAGATTTATGTGCAAAAATACTATCTTGAGAGAAAATAATTACAGTATAATCTCACTAATCTGCACTTCGATACATTGGCACATCCAATAATCCGGCACTCTCCACCCACTCCTTCCTCACCCCTCTATGCATTGATTTGTTTTAATACCTGCATAACATGGGCAGAACAAAATGACATATCTGCTAAAAATATTATAATTCTTAGCAACATGAAACAAAAGGTTTATAAGCATGGACTACAAGTTGCAAAAAAGCAGACCTCAATTAAGGATTATTTTAAAATTAAGTAATTATGCATGTACATTTTAAATAAATACATTACATACATTTATTCCTTCTATGAAATGCTTTATTTTATTGATTACCTATGATTTTTTCACTATAATCCAGTAATCTGAACATTCTAATAATCTGTCACCCTCCAGTTTTTAAGTGCTTTAAGTTTTTAAGTTAGATTATACTGTAATTAAAAATTTTGTAGACATGACTTTTAATTCAATTTCATTAAATATAAACAAAAGTTAAATACCTTTCAGCCTAACTTTTTCAGTGCCAAATTTTGAGAGGCAGCACAAAAAAAATATTAAAGAAAAGAATTAACTATTATTTCTATGAAGCTTTTGAGCTTTGTTTGTTTTCTATCATTTTATTCTCAGCATCTTCAATCTCTTTATAAATTTCTTTGTACAATTTCTTTCTCATTTCTGCCGGACCGGCAAAAGTCGCAGGAGTCTCCTTTGTAGCTGGTACATACACTTCATATGTTTTAAAGAATTTGAGAATTGCTTCTACATCTTCTTCTTTCAATTTATATTCTAAGGCTATTTTTGCCACTGTTACCTCCATCGGGTTTACCTGATGCGTGGATATAAAGTTCATAGCACGACGCAATGTTGTTCTACCATAGGGTATAACATCAGGTTCTTTTAAACCAAAGTCAAATTCCTCTATTTGCTTACGATCTTGTGGTAATGGTCTGTCTAAGCTTTGACTTTGTCTTTCCCTTGTGACGTCGTCTTCGGGTTTGCCGAAGGAAGTTACATAAACATCCCTTAGCCTTTCGTCAAGTTGTAAGTTCTTTTTGTCAAGTTTCTCATCTAGATGTGGATCAGCTGCTTGAGCTCTCTTTAAATCTTCGATAGCTGAAGGATAGCTAGGTGCCGGCGAAGGTTTTTCTTTAGAAATAACTCGATGTGCACGATTCTCAATGTTAAACGATTTAATAGGTCGTAAAGCCCTTGAAACTAAAGCACCCATCTTAGGTGGCGTTAGTCAGCAATTTCAATGATTTAAATTATCTTATATCTTACGATAGGTAACATAATTTTAATAAAAACAATCATTTGTATTTTTAATAGTTAATACTCTTTTGAGGTTATTTATATTCCTTAATGACTTTGACAGCAGTCGATTGACATTTGAAATTTGACATTTAATTTTTTTATTCCTCTAAAATTCGTTAGTTTAACAAACAAATTTTTTCGTACCTACGTACGAATGACGCATAAGTAAATAATTATTTTTGGCTAAATCTGAACGTTTTGTGACGTTTATTCACCATTTCTTTTAATTGTTCGTCTCTTTCTGGAGTATAGGCTATGCTGCAACGTCTTATATTTTTTCCTGTTATTTTTGATTTTATTTCTTCGTCAGTTCAGTCGTCTAGCGTCTCTAGCGGTCCTATGTTTGTCGCGACTTCATAAAACATAGAATTATATGTATATGTTCATAAAGTCCAGGGTCGGACAGCAAGGAGAAAATATGTTTTTTTTCAATTTCTTAATTAAATAACGTTGCACGAGATATATTTCCCTGTGTTGGTTCTGGTCTTTTGTGTAGAATAGATCATCTGCCATCCTGTCTGGCATGTCGTAAGGGGGCGAGCGAAGGCGAGAGGTGTTGTTGGTAGTATAATACGGTCACTGGTAAACTGCTGTTCAGTAGTCTGCCCGGGTAGCCTTACATATTGCTGCCGTCTTAATGACAATTTTATTTTCAGTCCATAGGGTAAAGTAATTGGTAGACTTGCACAATAGACCTAACATCCCAGCCAAATGACAACGATGCACCGATAATTGGCTTCAATTTCTATTTGAAACTTAGGTTTTTTTAGTTACATCTATAAACTTCTTAGTCGTTTCTCTATGTAGTCTGAAGATAAAAGTAGGTTCCCAGATTGACATTTCATGATCAAATCGTTCAGGTTCTGTCTGAGGGTGGTGTCAAGAGTATCCCAAAGTGACGTGTTTGAATGAAAAGAGTGATGAATATGGAAGGACCCATATCTTTGTAAACTAAACTGAAGTGACTAAGTAGACTAAAGTGTACATCAAATAGCTTTCAAATGACGTGTTTCGTATTGCTTATATAGCAAATATAAAACACGTCATTTGACAGCTATTTGATGTACACTACCAAGTGATCATCACTAAAAAGATACAGAATCAGCCTCCAGGTCAAATAGGATCTTGAAATTTGGCACTCAAAACTTTTTGTCTTGCTCATTAAAAAGACTTGGCGGTAGTATAAGTGCAGTATATAGGTAACACACTACACAGTATGTAAAACAGAAAACTTGAATTGCACTTTTCAGCCAGGATAAACAAGAATCAATGTAAAAAAAAAAATACATATTAGGTACTTACATTTGAGTTTCGATAGTGCTTCTCTTATATTAAAATTTGATTCTTTTGATTTAATATGACAAGGTGGTGGTGGAGTATTTGTGGCACGATTTTGCTCAGACGGAACTCGAGTACATGGTGGACTAGGACTACGACCAAGTCGACGTCTATACTGTGCTTGATTTTGATCGTTTTGAACTACACAATATTACAAAATCAAATATTAATTAAGATTAGCGTTAAGATATTTAAGAAGCCTTTATTAGTTTTAAATAACAGTTAAAAGCTAAAAAAAATATAATCATAATATGAACCCTGTCTTTTGATGTCAATATAATAGAGGTGCAAATAACAATCATCATCTTGCGGCCACCATTTCTGTGTTTAGACTTTAGAGTGATGTTACTTTTATTATTTTTGATCGGACCTTCTCAGAGTGAAACTGCCATTCTTATCTTATCGTGCCTACCGTGTGACGATAATGTTTTTTTATTAATGATTAGGTGATCGAATTCTTCAACGACTAGCCCAGATCGACTCGATCGGTTGGTTCAGAACGTTCATGTTCCGGTATAAATTGCCGGTGCCGGTGTAGTTGCTGTTGCCCCTGACTTCGTGTCTTGTCGGACAGTGACTTTTCATGGTTAGTGATGGGAACTTAAGAAGTTTTTCATAGTATAGGATATCCTAAATGTTGACTCTGAGTATAAATTACTACTGTTCAGTAAAAAATCTGTTCAGTAATTGTGTGAATAAAAAATAGACAAAATGATAAACCCACGTCATTTTTAATTATCCTCTTTTTGGGTTCTATAACACCTGGCTGCTTATTAAGTAAGTAGGTGTATGCCATGTTTGAACTCAAACTCGGGAAATTTTAAATAAATCTTTAAAATATTTTTACTTATTAAACATACAGTATTACCTACCACTGTCTTGTACATATGACGGCAATTGAAATACGCCTCCAGGAGAGTAATCCGATATACGAATAGGTATATGACATAAGTTGTGTGGTGTTACTTTGATTGCAGTACTGAGTTGTTTATCTTGCTGCTCGCTGTGGTAACTATTTTGTCCTGAAATATTCTGTAAAAAAAGACACAGTAATTTTTTTTTGAAACATTTAAGTAGTCGAAAAATCACATATTGTGCACTTACTTTTACACCTCTAGTATTTCTTGTTATTTGACCGTGAGAAGAATGAAATGCTGGTATTTGTGAATATCCACTGACGTATTTTATATTTTTTACATTGAAGTCCTAAAAATGTTTAAACTTTATTACTTTAATTAGGTACAAAAATAAACGCGGTACTACAGATTGAAGGCATACCAGCACACATATTTGCAGAGTATATATTATAATGTAAACGATCCGGGCGAATAATTCAATTTAGTCGTTTATATTAGACTAGCGGCCCGTCCCCGCTTCGCACGGGTATATTATATACACATAAACTTATTCTTTAAAGACGTTATCTATTAAAAAAACTGCATCAAAATGAGTTGCGTAGTTTGAAAGATTTAAGCATACATAGGGACAGAGAACGTGACTTTGTTTTATACTATGTAGTGAAAACGTGGCTAAGTACGAGTAGGACTGGTCCTTAAAGGGTTCTCTAGTAGCAAGCATAATATTAATAAATTATTTATGTATATTAAGAGTAGCAATATATTATAGTTTACGATACGTTAAGTATCGTAGTGCCTCAAAACATCACTATAATTTTTCGTCAGCACAAATTAACTTTTTAAATATTTTGTATAAACTAAAAAATATATTTGCGTTTTTTTGAAAGTGCTACCTCTCAAAAAACCAATGACTAAATATAGCTCAATTTAATTTTCGTTATCAATACGTAGCCTATTTTTTTAATTTTTATTTTGTTACTCTACAACATATTTTACCACACAATATACCAATCTCGAAGTGTCTGTCTTTCTATGTATGTATTAGGTATATGTATAAGCTCTATGGCTCAACTCATTTTGTTAGTTTCAGTTCCACGTGTGGGAAGGTTTTGTATACCGAATAGGACATTTATTCGTACGTCGAAGAGTTCATAATATATTTACCAAGTTTTCAACAGTGTAGTCTTAATAATTTGTTAATAAAATGGCTAGGTAGGTATGAGGTATGACGTATCTACTTACAGACGGCCATGCAAAATCTAAAACGGTTCTGTTTTTGCCTTTCGACTACAGAACCCTAAAAACTATAATAGACTTAATAATAAAAACTATTACGTTAGTTTTAGTATGGCCGCATCCAGCAGGTCGTGGAGAGGCAGTTCTAGTGGGCGGTCTTACAGGACGAGGTTCACCAGCTCCGATAATATTTCCTTGACGTGGTTCAAATTTACATGTTTTATTTGATAATCTGGAATATTCTTTTTGTAAATTTCTTAAATATCTTTAGTATTGGGAAAGTAATAAATATTCGATGGTTAAATTTAACATATTTTCTATCTATGCTTCTAAGTTAAAGCATTTCATGTTTTAAAATTAAGGTCAGTGATTATCATCACCATCCTGGCGCTGATATCGATGTTCCTCACGTCTAAACTTTTTTCAAGTAACTCCTCTTCACTCGGTCTTCAGCATAAATATAAAATTTGCACATAATTCTTATTCGGTGATATTTAGCCAGTGTGTCTTTGGTTTACCCACATAGGCTCCTGATTTATGCAAAACATGAATAAGGCAGTAAAGAGTCAAGCAAAGTGGCTCTCGTATAAACATAACTAATTTTCAGATAAAATTTGCAAATGTACCATATAATAACTACTAACAATAATATTTTTGCAACTTATTTTAAAAAAAACCAACAAAAAAACTTTCTATACTATACTATAATTCCAATACATCAAGCTAAAAATAAAAACTATACGAACCCTGTATTCATACTTTTTTGATAATTTCTTATTTTCAAGTACCATTCATGTTGTTCTTTTTGGGACGTTTGACGTGCAGCTGCAAAAGATTAATGAAAATAGAGTCTTCTATTGTATTTTGTGTTTTTATAATTACAACAATGGTACTATCGAAGATAGCTAACCGTGTCTAATAAAGCACAGCAATATTTCGAATTGAAAACTCGTGGCATGGTTCTTGTACAACGTACTGCCAACTTCCAAATCTTCTCACTGCAAGATTTTTGACAACTTTTACAACATAAGCATTTTCTCCAATCGCTCTGTGTTGAGTATCGATTTTCATCATGCGTTTCTTCCATAAGTGTAGTTTTTATTATACAAAACTTCATAGGGACACTTGACTTAGGTTCATTAGACTGAACAGTTAAGTCGCACGACGCTATAAATTTCTCTTCCTCTTCTTTCTGTTCTGGATATGAATGAGAAAAATCTCATTAAAATTATGACTGGTAAACTATCTGAAGCTGGCAGTACGTTTATGAACCTACTTTAATCATGATATATACTGTATTTCATTATTTGATATTAAACTTAATTATTGTTCATTAATCTCAGTGAAATTTAAAATACGACTTTTTGAACATTTTGTACATAAACAATCCTAATACGAGTATTAACATGTTAAGCAAAAACTTCGGACCCCTTTTTACGAAAATTTAGAGGTCGGAGAAGTATGATATTTGGCACACTTATAGCCTAGGTGCAGAACGCTAATATTTTTTAATAATAATACTTATAAGGTACATTGCATCAATAAATTAAACATTACACATACTACCATATATTTGACACACACAAACAAAAATATTGATAACGATGAAAGATCACAGATGGTGCATAAACTATATTCATAAATTTTGGAAACAAAGTAGTTAATCTTGACAAATGAAGATGGCGTTCTTATTAAAAGATTATTTACAATAGAACCTTAATATTTTCTGAACATTATTTTAATTATTTACATTGAATTACTTATAATTAAAATTTATTATGGTCGAATTTCGACCAATGGGCGACCACTAATTTACTTAAAAAAGAGAAGGAAGAATAAGAACCAAAAAGCTAGAAATTGTCAACTTTGTACAGGAGTTGCAACTTTTGGATTAAGCAAATAAAAGAAAACTAGGTGGTAAGCTAGGTCAATAAATATATTTAAAAATAGATCGGCACCTTCTCTTGTTTGAAAAGTCCGCAATCTTGCGGTAGACGGTAATTCAGAGCGTGTCCTTCTTTGCATAGTCGGTGAAGATGGCGGCGATGTACCAAACACAACTGGCCGATGCTTATGCAATTTTTCAGATATGGAATAAATTCCAAATTGGTGAGTTGGAAACTTATCGATATTCTGATACATCCGTTTTCTATGAAGGAAATGCTTGAAATTAAAAATTAAAATGGGTGACTAAATCTGTGTAAGCAATTAATACATTATTAGATTAGTTTTTTACCTATATAAATTCCCTTGTTTAATAAGCCATGCTTCAACTTCTTCTAAATATCTCTGTAAATAATTAGTCACACATTAATTGTTTTCAACAGATGATTGAACTAAAATATATTTCAAAATCATTGTATAAGTTGCAAACTTAGGTTTGTATCCCAACAATGAAAACAATAATTGATATAGACAGGTTATGATACATTTCCGAGTTTAAACCTTTTCTTGATTTTTATGAGTTTGTTTGTTAGACTTCACGGGAAAACTGCAAGATTTTTTTTACAATAAGTTCATCGTCCTCTGACAAAATGTATGGAGAACCAAATTCTTTTTTCACGATTTTCTAAAAGTCGCCCTAGAAAGGTTATGTGCTATTTACCAATAAAGGAAAGCGCCCATTTGGACGGGCTGGGACGGGCCGCATCTCAACGCAATAATCCGCTTAGATCGCTTTCAAAAATTTTTTACGGGTTAACTCCCTGTGCTGGGCCACATCAACGGCGAATTTCCGCAAGTCACTCCACTCGCATTCCCTGCTGGAGCCTACAGTGACCAAATATCACGTTATCAGTATTGTGATTTGTGAATAGAGTACTAATGACATTTTAACGATATGGTTTCGTAAGCAAACTGATAGGGGCACTACTTTCCATACTTGAAGATTTTAACGTCTAGACGCCTCTCTATTTTTTTGCTCTACACTTTGGCGCTGAATAAAAGAAATCCGCTGATGCGATTAGGCCCGGCCCGCCTCAGTGTGCTTTGCAATGCGATGCGCCTCGACCCGAAAGGCTCCGTCCCGTCAACAGTGGGCGCTATTCTTAACCCTGTGTATCATGCAATTATAGTTAACTATCATTGTTTCATATAATACAATCAAAGCTGTAGGTGTTGATATGTAAATAAAAAAAAGTTTCACCTGCTGATGTCCAATGACTGATCCGGGTCTACATATTCTCATCCACGCGATAGCTTCGTGAGCTGTCATCCGATAGTGTTTTATAAGGTAACATCCTATCAGCGTCCCCGTTCGACCTAAACCTGCCTAAACAATTTATGAGTCACAACCTAGATTTTTTCAAACTATACCATAGTTAATTACCAACGTTTTAAAGTTATATAACAGTGACGGGAATTAATTTCAACAGCGCTACGGAATTAGTAATAGTACAAACAGTAGCAGTAAATAGTACAAATTACTGCTACTCACTCTCGTATAAGACGCAACAAAATAAAAACTTATGCCGCCTTGCATTCTACTAATAACATGCTACACGTGGATGACGTGATAGCATGTTATTCATAGAGAATCCATGTTTAGTAAAACAAGTATTGTTTTTTTTTGTTTAAAAACTAGTCACATATTACACGGACCGAATACACCCAGGGGGCTAATTATGTATCTCAGTTGCCATATTTGACAGCTATTTGATATACACTTTTTCATTTTAAATTGGCAACTGAGATACATAATCAGCACAATGGTCACAAAGAAATCTAAATTGAAACTTAAAACGTTACGTGAATGCTCATAATATAGCACTTAGCGTCGCTAGACTAACTATCACAACGTGACATCGCATAAATTTGTCGAACTTGTTTTAAAATATCAAAATATACTGTGGTATTGAATGGCAACCAAGCAGACAAGTAATTGAATTAAGAAATAAACCTACTGGTGGACCACCTACAAGCGAGTGTCGCCTGTGTAGCAAGTACCTATATGTTAATATACTTTATGGTAGCAAATGCGGTCCTAAATGTATCTAAACTGCGAAGTGACACACGTAACAGCGATCAAGGTACACATGGGCATGTACCCTTATCTGCGTCATATAGTTTGGACCATGTAAATAATTTCGTTTCGATCCATTAATGGGTAAAACAAAAAAAAGTAAGTATTGTACTTCACAACAGTAATACATAACAAAGGAATAGTTGTCAAATAAAAACTGTAACCTTGCAATGGACAGCTATGGCTGCATTCGATTCTTCAGCTATTTGTAAGAATTTGAACAATATGTGTTTTCGAGGACATGATCCGTCTTGGAAAAATAAATCATAATGTTGGATCCCAACATCAGTAAAGCTGTAGAAAGTAAATTATTTATAATGTAATTTGCGGAGGGTTACTTTGAAAGGACTGGCCAAATTTTAATATAAGGGGATAAAGGCTTAAATGGTAATGCATTTTAATGATTGCCAAATTGTAATATTTACTTTCAAAAACTATTATTTCAAACAGTACGCAAAAATGCTTTACTTGTTGTTATGATAAGTCGTTCCTAGTAAGAGTCATGACGCGACGTCATCAGTCTACGAATGCGATTGTGGTCGGTGATGACGTTTTATGCTTTGTTTATATTCGCGTTGTAACCATGAATCTTGTATTTTGCGTCGGATAAAATTGTATTTTTTTTTATCTTAAGTTTTTTCATAGATCGAAGGTGTTTTCGAGTACGAACCATTTCTCAAAATTTGGCTGGTGCTTTAGATGTAACCCTGTATACACATAATGTAAATATAAGCTCGAACTTCATTCAAACTATAATTATTAATAAATTATTAATTATTATCGCGTTTATGGTCTAGCGGTCCGGTGTCGAACTTGACTTCTTTAAGTCCCAGGTTTGATCCATATTAAATAAATGATTATTTTTCCTCTCATCATGAGTAGATCATCATATTTTGAATATAATATTAGGGATAGAAACATTAATAAAACGAAGGTAAGTAGAAGTTAAAATATATTTTCGTTTACAATTTTCGAAATAAAATGAACCGACACGGCCGACGGCAATAGGTACTGGCAATAGGTAATAGGTACTGGGTGGGTACTACAAATTGTATGAATGGACACTTTAGGGCGAAAAATTTTAGGAAGAGCGATAATTCTGATAAAAAATCGGTAGGAATAATAATTTCAGGTAAAGAACTTTAGTCGAGCCACTATGGACCCGTCAAAAACTGCTGGAGTAAACGTAAATGAAACCCGAGAGCTAATGTAAGTTCTTGGGTTTGATTCCCTAATTCAGATTTTTTTTCTCAAAATTGTACAACAACGTGAATAGACTCGATTTGGATAAATGCCTGGCTGACGAAAGGTTTGCAACCGATCATATTGTCGGATCTTCGGATAATCGTGGACCCTTGTCGTTGTACCTTTGTCTACCTCTTTGTGAATACAGGCGTAAAGATAATTTTTGATTTTGATTGGCCTTTTAAAAGATAAATCAAATAGTGTTAACTGTCCTAATTAGGCACTTCGTTAATTATTAACATTAAAAGCTGCTGTTTTATAGAATAATATAATTTTTGGTAAATATACTTACATGCTTTCATTATACATTTTCTTGTTAAGTCTTATTACTATTCCCACAGTATTCTCTAAAAAGTAATTAACATACATTTCGGGAGAGTTATATAAAGGCACTTTACATTCCACTGGTCCAATAAATGCCAAAAATTTACCTGAAACAAAAAGCCGTTACTTACAAAAATAATACAAGATGAATACAGAATATGGTCGATATACACCATATAATTTTTGGAAAGTTGACCAACCAAAATGTGCGGAAATAATAGACATATAAGGTCAACTGAGGTAATTGCGTCTTTGAGGTAATTGCGTCTATTTGGTATTTCTCCAACCTTATTCAAAATAAAAATACTTTCGCCATCTACCCTACTTTATTTTAACTAAAATCATTACTTGAAATTGTAAAAAAAACGCCCCCTGCGTTTAGCATCACGATTTTGAACTGTAAGCCATATTTAAAATCACAAATTTCCTGCCAATTTCGTCGAGTGAGATAAGTGTTTCAAATCTTTTTGAATCTCTTAATTTTTCTAGTCTACCGTTTTGATTTTATTACATGACGCTTGCAATTTAATGTGGTTTTCGATACAGATAATAATTTTAATTGAAATCGTTTTTTTTAAAGAAATCATTACTTTAAATTTTGGGTATGATTTGAATATATGGGGTAAATGCATCTGCTGTCATTGGGTAATTGCGTATCAGTCCTTAATCCAGAGATTGACAACCGTTTTTGAAATATAAATTTTATTTCAATTTAGAATTTAGATTAGGTATACCTACCGCCATGGTGATACTAAATTATATCGTTAGTTTTTTTTTATGATATTCGAAGGCAAACAAGCAGACGGATTTCCTGATGGTGAGAAATTCACGCCGCCTAGAGACACCAAATGTGGCAATGGTGCGTTGCCAACCTGAGGCCGTGATGTTAGGCATCGAGCAAAAGTAAGTTTACCGGCTAAATCACCCTCCAAACCGGAACACGTCATGACGTTATGGCGCCAGGATTAGGTAAGGCGGTGGTACCAATCCGGGTGAGTCGTTGCGAAACTGTACCACCTTGTCAGATGTCACGGTGTTAGTGACGGTAAGCCTATGCTCGCCTTTTACGAGCTGCCTGGCAGACGGTCTATTCTGCAAAGGAGCCCGGACATTGAACAAAAGCTTACGTCTCTTTAAAATACTTTGGATGTGGATAGTTTCTCAATGCTATACCGATAGGCCCTTATTCATTTATCAATAAAATTAATAGTGAACATGCAAAAGCGTTAATAATAATTGTTTATGATTTTGATATAGTTTTTTTACGTTTTCACCATTTATGACCATTTACATTGAAGAAGAGTGTGAATACTGCCATAAAAACAATGCAATTTATAATATTATCCAAAGGTGGGATTTGAACGTAGGTGTAAAAGGGAGAGTTAATACAAAATAACCATCGGCCTTGCGTTATTACAAAGTATGTGTTATGTACACTTGAAATGTTGAGAACATCTGGATTGCGTATGGGGTAAATGCGACGATGAAAAGTTAGACGCATTTTCCCAATCTCTACTAAAATATTCGTACGATCCATGAAACAAGCTATTTTTTAGATCCATTGAGATATTTCTTTTCAATGCTTAAATAAGGTCGTTATATAAAAACTCCGATTATGGAAGTTGGCCACTTTAAATTTTTATTAACTAAAGACGCAATTACCCCAAAACGAGAAAATGCGTCTAAAATTGTCATTTTTTTAAAAATCCTTTATAACTTATTATATTATTACACAGGCAAAAAACAAACGAATTTACATTGTTTTGATATTGTTTTAAAGTTCATTTGTAATTAAAGATTTTGTATAACTATTACATATATTTTGTAAAAAGAATTCAAACTTCGCCGAACTCAAATGGTACGCAATTACCTCAGGTGACCTTACTTATCGATAAAACAAACATTTTTTTCTGCATATTTTCACAAAAATATAGGCATTTTAATGTTTTTTTTTTTATTTTTTTAATTAATGTTCTATAATGGTGTGTCTTTTTAAGTCTAGTCTCGTTTGACAGCTTGAAAGTATACCTACTTGTTCGATTAAAATACTTAAAATAACAATTTGGAACATGAATGGTTTAAAAATTAGAAATTTGGGATGTTTTTTAAATTATTTTAAATGACTGCTCTGAAACTTTAAAACTAGGTCTTCGATGTACATTTATTTGCGTCTTTTATTAAAGTTAAATTTATTTTGTTTGTTTATTTTTGTCTAGTATCCGCACATTTCGGTTGATGAAGCTTTAAAAAATCACGTTGTATAAGTTTCACGACACATTGGGATGGATTTTCTGCCTGAATCAAATTCATTTCAGGCTGTTAACTGTAAAACAACTAAAAATAT
>NJDC01000030.1:298968-315913 GCA_002245475.1 Calephelis virginiensis | reverse complement strand
ATACATTGATGTAATGTAAAGCTGTACATCCCGGGATGTAATGTATATTAATGTACATTATAACTGCCGTGTGTGAAGGCCTTAACAGTTTGCAAAGAGAATAATAAAGTATTATTTTTCAATTTTCCCTACAATTCCCTAGGTTTTTATCTTTATAAAAACTTTCTCCTCATAGTAAATAAATATAATCACATGCCTAACAGAAAAACAATTAGTAGGTATTACCACAATTTAGTCAATCCGTACAGGCACAGACCAATTAGAGTACTAAGGTAGTCTCATCTATTCTTCCTAGACTTGATACATACAGGACTCGCTACGTGTATCGATCCTAGGTGAGACGACGTGGAATAGGTATTTGGATCACGTATTTTTAAGGACTAGGAACAAGTGGACTTGATCTTGACTTTACCTAGTACAACCCAACTCTACTAGGTACGTACCTACTCGTACAGGTACAGACGAGATGCGATGACGACATAAAAGGGGATTTATTTTATATTCATAGATTGGACTTATTTTTCTTCAGTTTCTGTGCAGCCGGGTTTTTTGTTTTTTCAAAAGTTTCTTTAAATAAACTAACAAAACAAAATGTACAATTTATTTAATGTAACACTTATACATATACCTAACTGTAAACAGCATCATTAGTAGGACATTATTCTAATTGAGAAATTACCTAGAAAATAGCGATTTTAAATCGATGTGATAATCAATGAATGTAATAACATTATTTTTTCAGTCCTCAGAGTTCCAAAGCTATTCTCAATTGTACTAGTTTCTAGCTCTTTACTCCAGTAGGAGTATGTTATTTTATCAGAATAGCGTTGAGCAAAATAACGACTTAGTTCCGATTTTGACTAAATATTCACTAAGAAGAGAATATTAATAAAATGATTTAATAAGATAATAATGTGTAACCTAATTATTAGGTTTGATTTAAATTATCAATAGACAATTTAAATTGCCATTTAAAATAATATTTGTTTTATTTTAAGCATGGCCATCACCGGAAGATGACCGGAAGTCTATGGTATTTTTCCTTCTTTTTAGAATTTGACACACGTGCCGCGTGGAGTTTTGCCTCGCAGGTTGTTAAAAATTTCTAATTATTTGTGATATTAAATGAAATTACATATTCAAATAGCGATAGAATTTATCAAAGTGCTAATATTTTCAAAAAGCCGGTCATTCATAGTGCAAAATGTGATAACGTGACTGTGTTGGTGTGGTTGGATGACAAACTCGGTTTTGTTGATTGATTTCTTTACACTTGTTATTTTATTTAACTATTGAGAAGAATCAAGATAATTGATTCCTAACATCCATTTTAAACTTGTACTTTGTAATTTTTTTAAATTCTCAAATAAGTAACATAACCTAAAATCAAAGTACTCGTGTGATTAGCCTGTCTAATTTATTTGAAGTTACACAGAAAAATCGTAAAGAAACTTATTTTTTGGTTTCTATTTAAAACAATATCAAATCCGTTATCAAACTTTTGGCATTCTTATGAAATTCGTTCAAGAAAGAACTTTTTTATGTTTTAGCACAATGGTCGCGACAACAGAAAAAAAGGCTACGGCCGATAAGAAAGTGGCGAAGGGTAAAGAGGACAGCAAGAAGCTGCCGGCAGTTCCAGAATCAGTTCTAAAACATCGTAAGCGGAGGGAGGCTCTGCGCGCTCGCCGCATTCAGGTTCGATATTAATATAAACCTTATGTGAATAAATTATATTCTTGTGTTGTGGTTGTTAACCAACGATACAAATAAATGGTGATTGTATGTATGTAGTGGTAATATGTTATGGTAGACACTAAAATAAACTTAACAAACCCTGAGACCTGGAAATGCAGGTATCTAAATATTTTACACACAAATGCCTGCCCCTGTCGGGAATGAAAACCGAGCCTCAGGGTTAGTTGATGGAGTTAGGTGCTTACGCTAGCCCCTCAACTAACAAGATGGTCATTGATGTTCTCATTAAATAAAGAAGATATGAAAGTTGCCTGCTACTTTAGTACTGATGGGTGAACCTGTCTATATAGCCTTTTTTCAAATTGTAAGTCATGGTTCCTTTTGTAAGTTTTCTCACATCTATAGTATATAAATGAATCACTAAATGTGTTGGTAAGCGCATAACTTCCGAACGACTGGACCGATTTGGCAAATTCTTTTATTATTGTATTAGCTATTATTAGGAGAAGGTTCTTATGAAGAGATAAACCGGGAAAGTTGCAGGGAAAACGGGAAAATAATACTTTGATTTCCCGTACTGAACGGGTGAAACAAAGTTTGCCGGGACAGCTAGTAGTGAATAATGATGCAAAATTTATATTTGATATTGAGAAAGGATTTTAAAGTGTATTCATTACTTATGTTTTCATTGTATATGTGTGTGATACTCAGTTATACAAACACTTAAATGTTCATCACACAAAATATGTCTGCTCCCGTCGGGAATCAAACCCTGATTCTTGCAAACCAACCTATTGTCACTGCATATGGTGTATTGTATGCTAACACCGCAACAAACATGTTCTGTAAATAATTTATTATTATAATCCATATTATTCAATTAGATTCAGTCTTATCCACCTGCTGATGTTAATTGCAATGTTGAATGATGAATCTCAAAACAAAGGCATAGTTCATCTGAGAATAAAATGCTGTTAAATTATTTATTCTGATCATATGTTAGAGAAACGTCTATAGATAAAAGCAAGTATTTTGTGTGTAACATTTTGTTTTGCTTGTAGGTTACTATCAAAAGGCGATCCACTGCTATCAAGAAGAGGAAAGAAATCTTCAAAAGAGCTGAACAATATGTTAAGGAATACCGTATTAAAGAACGAGATGAGATAAGACTAGTCCGTCAGGTAAGAATGTAATTTAATATTTCTCATCAATTAAAACTTGTATATAACACCATTGAACAAGCAATTCTCATATATTTTTTACTTTTGTTTGAATTAGAAGCAAGTCCATAATATGCAAATAAGTAATACCTTTTTTTTTCTTTAAAATTTGTAGAAATTTTATCCAAGCACATGGTAAGTGCTAAAATAAAAATACCTGTTGTCTATAAAAGCCAACAGGGGGGTACACAAATTCATTTCTTTGCTCATTTCATTTATAATGTATTTCTTATAATCTTATCAAAACTACAAAATACCAATTTTATGCTGTAGTCAATTTTTCATTTAAATAAATATACGTACTTAATACAAATTCTTGTGGGGGTTTTCAAAGGTTTTATAATAAAATACAGTATTATAAATTTATAATTATTATCCCTATGTTGGTACGTGTCCTCTTTGTACAATAGACCATATGTCGGGTAGCAGAGGTGAGCGAAGGTGAAATGGTTCATTATCAACAAGACCACTGATGATAGTGCTATGCATTTACCTTTCTGATTGGGATCCACCACCTTACCTACTCCTTTATAGTCCGGTGAAGTTGTAAAAACCTTGTGGTTAGCAATATATTAGCCATAAAAAAAAGCTACTCCTGCCACCATCATGACAGGATCACATGCTTGTCTGGAGGGTAGAGTAGCCAGTAGTCTTGCACATTTTGCACTCAATTTTTATGAGATAGCAGAGCAAGCTAACACTCTGTTCTCCTGAAGGTGATAAAACCGACACATACATCATACTTGTAGGTGTGACGCTTAAACTTTTGTTAGGACTAATGTATGAGTATCGCCTCTGTGGTCTAGCAGTCCGGGGTGGGCCTTGACTTCTTGAGGTCCCGGGTTTGATCCCCGGGTCTGACAACCAAAAAAAAAAGAAAATGTGTATTATCAATTATCTAACAAAAACAACGTTGCCCGGAATTGTTTTTGTGCCCATTTGGCAATAAGCTTGCTATCTATTACATTGTGGGACTTAGTGTCTTCGGCTAGTCATGGGTGCTGTGGCTGTGCCTCTGTCTATCTCTTTGGGGACATGGATGTGACAATACTAATGTATAAGTCTAAAAACTGAACTAAAAACAACATTTGCAGTCCTCAATCACAGGATATAATCAGGATAGAGACCTTATCACCTATGATATCTATAAGGCCTTAGTTATCTGTTACCATTATCTTAGTCATATACTTGTTATCTGACTTTTGCTATAAAAAAAATACTTATAAGCTCTTTCCGATTTTCAGGCCCGCAATCGTGGTAACTACTATGTACCTGGGGAAGCTAAGCTTGCTTTTGTCATCCGTATTCGTGGTATTAACCAGGTTTCACCTAAGGTAAGGAATTTATATTTTTATTAAAATCGGTGTTGCACATTTTGATGTAACTTTGATTTGCTAAATTGCATATGCTACACTTACAATAGTACATTTACTATAGATACATTCAGCACAGTATACCCAAGCAAATGCAAATTCAATATAAGTAGTTCTTTTACCTTGATATGGTTTGGACACATGCTGTTTTTTCTTTAAGTAATAATGTGACTAAAGGTATGTGCTCCCTTTTTACTGAAAACAGTTATGTATCACACATTTGATTCGTCTCACACTTGCTGCATTGTTCTTCATAAAATGTTATCGTTACCTACCATTTATAATTGATGACACAAATGTGCAAAAAAAACTGCTTAATTAGAAGTGGTATAGACTAAGTATATTTTAACACACTTATAGGAAAACAAAAAGTGTGGCAGCATGTAATCCTGAGTTTCTTGGTAAAAAGTTTTCACCAAGATTTTATGTTGAACTCTTTTGTTTTGATGTCCATTTTGCAGTACCTAGTAAAAATATAATGTCTTGTAATAATGTCATCTTGAACCACATACCAATTTTTTTTCGGAGTTTGTGAATTACCACTGGTGGTAGAGAATGCTGTGCTGTAGTCAGCAACTAGGCTGAGCAGGGATCTACCGCCTTATTTATTACTGCCCTCATAATGACTGTCATTTTCCTGTCTGGAGGGTAGGGCAGACGGTACACTTGCACAATTTAGCTTAGCATACTGGCTGTTGGACAGCAACACATCAGTATAGCCAGGTGAAGTTGTAAAAACCTCACGGTTAGCAACAAATTAGCCATTCAAAAAAAATAAAAACACTATAAAATCTGTGGTATCTATAGGCCATGGTTGTGTCTTACCATCAGGAGACCTATGTGCTTATTCACTGACCTATCACATAAAATGATTAAAAAGCATTTAATTATTTTTTTCTGTAAAAACATATTGTGTTCAATAAGTATTACAGTTATGTTACGGCTAATGTCCCACTATTGGATAAAGGCTCTTGCCTACTATTGAATGATTCTATGAATGTTTTCTTGCCTTATGTTAATATTCCGGTTTTGGGTTGTTACTCAAGAGACTTGAGATCCCAGCCTAATGCACTATTCCCGCCTTTAATGTTTTAACCTATGTCTACTTCTTACCATTATGAAAACAGTCTTCATTTTAAATGCGTAAAATAAAAAATGAAATGTACATTTCCTAATTCTGGACTTAAACATGTTTGAGCTACAAATTTTCTTTGTCTTATAGGTACGAAAGGTCTTGCAGTTGTTCAGATTGCGTCAAATCAACAATGCCGTCTTTGTTAAGCTCAACAAGGCTACAGTGAACATGCTCCGTATCGCCGAACCTTATATTACATGGGGCTATCCTAACTTGAAGAGTGTGCGTGAGGTATGTTTATTTTAATGGTTATAATAAAACATTATCGCTGTATAGTAATAATAAAAATATCGCCTGTGTGGTCTAGCCGTCCATGTGTTGGACTTGACGTCATGAGGTTACTGAATCGACCCTTGGTTTGGCCATCAAAAAGAAAAATGTGGTTTTTCCAATTTTCTTATCAAAAAACGTTGCTCGGGTTTGGATATGTTGGCGATAAGCTTGCCCGCTATCACATTGTGGGACTTAGTGGCTAGTCGGCTAGTCGTGAGTGCCTTGGTTGTGCCTCTGTTTAGCCCTTCGGGGATATGGGCGTAAAAATACTTTTTTTTTTAAATAAAACAATTTTTATTTAAAAAAACCTACCTTAACTATTTCATTAACATTAAATATTCACTAAATAATAATTTATTATCAATTATTTGCTTAAAATAATAAGAATAGTTAATTTTAACGGTCATTAAGTTAATCATCAAATAAATTACAGGAAAAGGGACCCTTTTTTTAAACTACATTATTTTTATGCTACTTCTACTGTTACTCTATAGAAACATTTTAAAAAATGCGCTAGCACGAACACTTACAACATCACAATTGGGTTGGAAGTGACAAACATTTAGCGCAACAGTAACGGGAGTGACCCTATGGTGTCGTGACATTTGCACAGGCAACTTTCCTATCACTCTTACATACTTTTAAAAGCTGTAACTGAAATTATGATATGACTGCCTATTTAACTGCCAGTAGTAAGTACTCTCGAAAAAGTCCTAAAGTAAACTAACACTTTTTAGCGTGAATGTGTCCCAAAAAAAATTGTTTACTTTTTGTCTAGAATACCTATGTTTATGATTGTTATAACTGAATATAATTAACAGTCATAGCAACTAAAATTCTGTCTTCACTAAACATAGGTCTAACCCAATGCAAAGATCTCACGTCACCAAACCTTTGGTTTTACTTTATCCGGTCAACAGTCCAAAAGCAAAAGCGATTTTCCCGCCCGATGGCCAGCACGTTTGGCGAAAAATGGCGGCAAAATAAAATTGGCGAATAACGATGATATCTTTCGATTTATGTATTAAAAACATATAAATGTATATATTTTTAGAATCCTTGAGAATTAAGCTACGTAAAAACGTAAAAATGTGTATGTTTAACCTCAAAACCATTTGCAACAAACAAAATGTAAAAAACTCCGTGTTTTTTTCCGATTTTCCCAAGAAAAACATTTCTTATTAAAAACAAACGTGTTTTATTTACCTTCTGTATACTTTATTCGAAAGAACATGAAACGTTTAACAGAATGCAATTACAAAAACAACAATGTCCATGCAAATATTTTACAACACAAGCTCTATAGAATTAAATTCTTGCATGTTCGAAAATGCTATGTGTCACGTGCTATTTAATCTCTTATTATGGAGTATTTAGTGGAAGACACTCATAAAACTTATATGTTTTATCTGTAGATATATCATGTAAACATATTTCAAATGTTATTTACAAGAATAATTTATTATATAATTAGAAATAGTTAAAATCGAGCGGGCCGTTACGTCACAAGTACATACATACATACATGACCGACTTAAATATCGCTAAATTTTATGTAAAACTAGTTAAATGATGTGTAGTGTTTTATAAAATTGTTTGTCACTTACCAAAATATAATTTTAACTAACACATTTTCACATCACTTTTTGTTTTCAAGTCACTAACCGACCACATACTCGAAAAAAGCGCAACGGATGAATAAATCATGCCAACTCAACTCGTTCCGAATTTTTTTTTACAATGTTGACATACTTCAAACTTTTTAATACGTCGGGGTGTTTATTCTGCTACAGACTAAAAAATAATAGTTTGGATACACGAAGTTTACTTGAACAAACTGGAATTAAGAGGAGCGCGGCAGTCGAGGCCCAAATCGGGTCGGGACCATTGAGCGGACTTTTTTTAGACACCCGATATGTGCTGCGGAGCGTTGACTGGTTATATGTTGTTACATGTTGATAACAAGTTTTTCAACAAATACTATAAATACTTTAAATTTTTTCTTTCTTTAAAATTTATAGAAAATTTATCCCAAGCACAGGGCAAGTGCTAAAATAAAAATACGTTGCGAGAAACGAAAGTTATGGCCATTCTAAAATGTGAATTTCATCTGTAATGATGAACTCATTTGGTGGGTACTCAGAATTGTGTATCTATAGGACATTACTAACCGCGTTAACGGGTTAGAAAGGAATTAAAAATTTCGCCACGGGACTTGAATCCTCAGTAGCTCAATTGGTTAGAGCATTCGTCGGCTTGAGACGAAAGGTTACAGGTTCAAATCCTGTCTGGGGCGAAATTTTTTCTTTCTTTAAAATTTATAGAAAATACTATAAATTTTGTAAAATTTTCAGCTCATCTACAAGCGCGGCTTCGCTAAAGTCAAGGGACAAAGAGTTGCCATCACATCAAACAAGATAATTGAAGAGAAATTGGGCAAGAGCAATATCATCTGTGTTGAAGATCTCATCCATGAAATCTTCACCGTTGGAGACAAGTTCAAGGTAAATCCTTATAAAAATGGTTCTGTAAGGTCGGAGCCACTATTAGTAGTAATATATAACACCATGACTATTATTAGGTGGTACTATACTGCAAACACTTACTTGATACCTATACCTATTCTTTCCTGTTGCAGAATAATTGACAACTATCGATGTTATATCAGTACTAATGTCACTATTGTGGTGTGATTTTAATAACAAAGTTGCTGGAAAATTATTGTCTTGTAAAGAGGGACAGTCAACGTCTATGTCATTATTTATGACTTAGGAATTATAAGATTTGCTTTAAATTATTATTAGAGTAGCAATTTCAATCAGTTGATTTTAATTCTTCATTAAAAGAGTGCGTTCTGTGTAAGATATGTAACAAAAAAATAGGCGATGGCGACGAAAAATGGGCTTCTGTTGCACATTTCTAGCATTTTTAGAATATTTGTTTATCCCAACCGAGATTCAAGCTGAATCAACTATTCCGAGGAAGGTTATATCTACTTTTTATCCCGCTTGCTATAAGAGTTCCCATTGGAAATGGTGTACAAACTTTTTGTAGCCAATAAACAATATGTGCACCAATTTTTTTTGGAAATCTACCCTCATTATCCTTTAAAAAACGAAGTTCCCATTGGAAATGGTGTACAAAGTTTTTGTAGCCAATAAACAATATGTGCACCAATTTTTTTTGGAAATCTACCCTCATTATCCCTTAAAAAACGAGGTAAAATTTTGTGTTGGATTTTATTAGTGATCACGGTAAAATGTCAAACACTAGTATGCGGACTATTTTTTACTAAAGAAAAATACGTTTTCCTTTTGTTAATGAAAATCGGCCCTAAAAGAGGGGGTGAGAGTTTGTACAGGATTTCGTCAGTTTTCATAGTGACTGAAAATTGGTGTACAGACTCGTAAACAAAGAATACTTGCATTAAGATTTTATAAAAATGTTATCCCAACCCCCCTAAAATGGGAAGGGAAATTCGCATGGGACTTTCCCAAAATTTCAAGGATAAATGTATTAGTATACATGCTTTTTGTTACAATAGTAATTTAAATATAACTATATTAATACACAAGTACAGATTAAATCTAATCAAAATTTGAGAAAAAAAAACATCAAAAGTTACCAATGGCAATAAAAATTAAATAGATGGCGCTACCACGTTTTGAAACTTAAATTCTCTGCTAAGTTCACTTGAGCTGGCAGGTGTACCCTCACACAAGCTTCAAACGAAATTTATGCAAATGCGAAGTTGAATTGAAGAAGATGCCGTTAAATTATGTAATGAAATGAGACTTCGGGTCACCGGGGGACGGAACATAATTAACGCCATCATCTTCACCAGCGCGGAAAATGGTGAAATGTAATGATACAACGAAACGCGATAATTCCCACAGAACTTTTTCGTTCCAATTCAAAAGGCTATTGTGTTGTGTGGAATTATAAATAAAAATCATATTTTCATTTGTTTACAGTATGCAAGCAATTTCCTATGGCCATTCAAACTGAACAATCCAACTGGTGGTTGGCGTAAGAAGACCATCCATTACGTGGACGGTGGTGACTTCGGTAACCGGGAGGACAAGATAAATGAACTCCTTAGGAGAATGGTCTAAATAAAATAGATTTAATACTATTTAGCTTTTTATTTGCAGTATATCATTAGTTTCAGAACGCACAATAATTTATTGATAGCTCATAGAATTTTATTATTTATAGATCAGTGGTTTTCAAACTTCAAACACGAGCTTTCTAACATGCTCGTTGATCTGGTGTGTAACTTCATTATTTGTTAGCAAATGTGAAGTTACATCAGATCGTCGTGCGCGTAAGTTTTATTTCATTAGTCTAGGCTATGCACACTCATTATTATCAGAAAACTTCCCTACTTATTTACCTTTCCATAATTAAAGTACAGAATAAGTTATAGTACTAGCCTCGATCCCCGGGTCTAACAACAAAAATATAGAAAAGGTGTATTTTCAATTTTCTAGTAAAAAATATAACGTTGCTCGAGATTGGATACATGACCGGTTGGCGATAGGCTTGGCATCTATCATATTGTGGGTCTGAGTATCTTCGACTGCCTGCCTACACTTTACTACAGAGACCACACTGAGGTACAAAATGCAAGTAAGGTTGAACCTTAAGATGTGTAACATAGGCTTATAAAACGAATCCCCATTTAGCCAGGTCATCGCAATACGCTTGAACCAACCAACTAATTGCAATTGACCCAAAGAAAACGCTTGGACCAATTTTGCTTATTCTTTTTTTTTTGTTGTATTGGTTATTGTCAGGAGAAAGATCATATGAAGAGAAAAACCAGGCAAATTTTAGGTAAAGTGGGAACAACCACACTTCAATTTTGTTCATACAAACAGTTAGTAGCTGTTAATTTCAAGCAATATGACGTTCATCTAGTCGGCTAGTCATGTATATGGAATCACTTGATCAAATAGGTACTTGATCTACCTTATGAACTATATACTTTTTTTTATAGACTAATGTTAAAATTCCATTCCTAATATTATGCAGAGTAACCGCATAACAAACGTACAAAAAGAAAACATACAGGCCTCCTATGATAGAGACATTTAGTCAAAATGTATGTCAGGTACTTGTCTTATTCAGTATCTCATTTCTTATTGTAAAGTTATACCTAATAGACCACTTATATAATAAAAATAATTTTATTTTGTGATCGGGACTAAGATTGGAAACTCAATTGTATGTTTGAACTCACTGCAGCAAAAGCATGTTACAAATTTCATTATTTTCGCACTAATGCAAAGTTACTCGTAAATGAATGAAAAAAGTGGTATGGAAATGCTGAATGGTGGAATCATATAATTCATAGAAGTATATAAGGATGTTCTCGTGAGATCTCAGTTCGAGGCGAATTATTACCCCTTTACAAATAAAACTAACGCGCCCGTTGATCTGGTGTGTAACTTCATTTTTTGTTAGCAAAAGTGAAGTTACCCACCAGGGGCGCGTAGGTTTTATTATAATTATATCCAAGAGGTTGTGTGTTTAACCGAACATATCAATATATTTTTAATAAATATACATTATATAAAATACAATATTTAAATAACACAAAAAAAACTACAATTGTACCCAAGCTAAAGAGATGAAGTACGATTTTGAACGAGCAAGATCGCCGTACGCACGCTCCTTCACTTCGTCGTACAATGTCATATCTCCGCCGATACCTTGAAATTAGTTTGGCGCAACATCATATTAACTGACTTCGGAATCGCATTTAAATTTTGCGTGAACAGTAACTTGAGCTGAAAACGCTTGCACACTAGAATTTTTCAGATAAGAAAGCATACAAGCAGACGGATCTCTTAAAGGTTCAAGAAATTCACACCGCCTTGAGACACTAACGGTGGGACCAACCTGAGGCCGGGGTGTTAGGTCTCGAGCAAAAGTAAGTTTACGTGCTACCTTATCCTCCGAACCAGAACACATCAACGCCAGGAACTGATTTTATGGCGGCAGGACTAGGTAAGGCGGTGGTAGGTACCAATCCGGAAGAGTTGCTGCGAGACTACCACCTAGCCGGATGTCACGGTGTTAGTGACGGTAAGCCTATGCTCGCCTTTTATGAGCTGCCTGAAGGCAGATGGTCTAGTCTGCAAAGGAGCCCGGACGAACATGGGAAAATTATTATCTATTGTTAAAATCTCTCGGTCATTGATATGAAAAACTCAAAATGTGCAGTCTCGAACAAAACTGACACAAAAGTGACGCTGATTGGAAGAGCCGAAACACATAACCGCTTTGCGGCGTCGCGGCGTTAGAGTTGGCAGCAGCGTCAAAAAAAAGTATTTTCACGACCATATCCCCGAATGGGGTTGGCAGAGGCAAACAGAGTAATATCTATTAATAACAAATAAGCAGTTTCTCACTATGGTCCATGGTAGAGACACGTCTTTGACGCCGCAACGCAAACCGACGATTTTAGCGGCGCGTCGCCGCAACGCGCTTATGTGTTTTGGTCCAAAACAGTTATAACAAAAACCTATATTTTCGCGTATCCAGCCATATGCAGTTGATATAAAGTAATTTTTACAAAGCAATGTATATAATATAATATGTGCGTGTACAGTGATGCAAGCCACACAATACTATTGTAATTAACACTCAATTTTAAATAGTACGCTCGAAAGTGCATCTTAATTTTTTGTAACCTGTGCTCGAGTATTTATATTTATTTGGTTAAGATCTAACCTGAATCTGAAAATAATAAAAAAAACACTTGCATTGCTTGACATTTGTATCAAATTAGTAGATTACTTAATATTTTTTGGTATTGTTTAAAAATATTCCGCATTTCTTGTTCTTCAGAATGTGACATCATAACTTTTTTCACAACTTGTTCCAGGCTCTGAAATAATACATAATTGATACTACATAAAACCGACTTCAATTTCAATGGTAGTAGTCTAAGATCCTGCATTAAAATAAGTATACACTAGTAAGTGAACAATCTCTGCCAGCATGGTAGTGCTATAATCATTAATAGTAATTAATTAATTAATAGTTAATTTACTTATAATTGCTTACTTCTAATGTTAACTGCATGAGCTAAGCAGAAATTTTTCATAAACATCGTTTTAGTAGGCACCCCCCTTTATGACTGCTACACTTACCTGCAGCCAGGTAAGAACAGGTAGATAAGTTTAACTTATTTCCCTCATACGCACCCATGCTGTCAGAGGTTGTTCACCTACGTTTACTACATTGAAATCTACCTATTAAATATTATTTCATTCAATTAACACAAGGGGGTATATTTATTTTAATGCCGGATCTTAGACTATATGTTGCATTATATAGATACAAAAAATATTAGGTGCTGGTAAAGGCAAAGTACTATCTAGAAAAAACTTCTGGCATAGTGATGTTTGCATGAAGCTTAGTTCAACATTGGAATTGGAAAATATTTGCAGTAATTATATATTATTAAAATAAATAATGGCTAGTGTTACTAAATTACTCCTTACTTATATATGTTATACTAATTTATCATACAATCCATTGCATAGATGAACAAACACTCCTCATCCCACAGACCACAAAAGCAAGACTTGAGATTGATTCTCGACAAGTGCAGATCTTTGTGTGATGAGTGTAAATGCTTATATTTCTGGGTCTAGGTATTTATAAAAGTAAAGTATCTTAACGTCCATATCCCCGAAGGGGTAGGCAGAGACACAACCAGGGCACCTACAACTAGCCGAAGACACTAAGTCCCACAATGTGATAGGTGGCAAGCTAGGAGCAAGGGCACATATCCAATCCCGAGCAAAATTTTTTTATTTATTAGAAAATTGGAAATACCACATTTTCTTTTTGTTGCCTGACCCGGTACTCAAACCTCATGAAGTCCAGTCTTTGTAATAGCAGAGCTTAGTAAACATAATATATTACAGTGTATTAGTATAGCTGTCTAACACAAGTACATAATATGCTCACATCTATTTATGTAATTTGTTTAGGGATTTTATTTATTTATTTTGATCGTGGTCAATAGTGCAATATTTTCACTAGAGGTATATATTGCTCGAGGTTTCACCAAAATAGTTTTAGATTCACCAAATTAATTTTAGAAACCATAGGTGTTGGTATAAAAATTTGCCTTTCACTACTGTCTAATCCAGTGGTGCCCAAATCAATTGCAAGAGATTTCACGGTCAATCTTAGAGGTTAAGTCAGTCAGTACCTACAAAATTTTATTTTTTCACATTTTGAATATTTTTTATCTACAAATGTGTGTAAATAGTAAGAAACTATGTAAAACTGCTAATAATTACTTATGATTACAACATAAAAATAAATGATAATATAAACATTTGTTATGATTACTAATAGATAAGAAAAATATACATAAAAATAAAGATGTCGATCTTAAACCCTTAACTTTTTCTCAAGTCGATCATCACAGCATAAAGTATAGGCACCACTGGTCTAATCTATTTCAAAGCTAAAATTAACTAAAATCACTTAAAGCTTTTTGATATCACATACCTACATTTTATGTTGATAATATTAGTAGATACTAGTTAAGAAAACTAGTTGATAAAACTGTGTCAAAATTGATAATACTTTTGTTGTAAAATAGCCCTAGAAATTCTATAATAAATATCCTAATAAAACTCACATCACAAAAGAGAGATGGCCTCTATCTGTTCTGTGAGCATTTTATTGGTTAAATTGCTAGTATGAAAGATCAGGCAGGGAGAAGTATAACAGGGTACGCACCCGATTTTAACTGTACCCTGTACCCATCATATCCCTTCTAATGAAGGTCAGTATTCTTTTCGCATGATGCAAACTGTAATATGCCTTTAAAAATATGTAATCATAAATGATATGCAAAAATATTACCTCTGTAGATGAGTAGACAGCCTGGTCAACAAACTCCGTACCAAATGGCAACTCTTTACCATAAAAATATATTAGGTTTGCAAAGAATAATTTAATATTAAATGCTAGCTCTAAGTTAAAACTACTTATTTTCAGTAATGGCTTTGAAAATCCATCTTTTATGACTTCTATTTTGATTTCATCACCAATATCAAAACATACTTCATTTCTGGCTTTTAGAAAACCCTCTTGTGTAATTAATTTTTGAATCCATTCAGCTTTATTGAGATCGAGACATTGCTTCAGATAATTGTTTTGCCTAAATATTTGTTCGTAACTTTCAGGTAATTTCATAAATAAGCACCAAACTTTGGTATTTTTAACAGATATCTTATTAAATTTTAGTAAATGACTCCATAATTGTGTTGCATTTTCATACAGTAAATCTTCAGTTGTAACTCTTTTATTATTTAGGAACACAATATTACTATTTTGTTTGTAGGTCTTTATAAAATGTTCAGAATTTAATACAATACCTTTATTATGTAAAACTGTCCACAAAGGTTGCTTGTTATCAAATACTGAAGTCATTTTTGTTATAAGTTTCACTACTACATGAATTTTGTTTGTAGATTTATTATACTTCAAAGGTACCACTATGTTCATCTTTTTCATCTGTCCATCTACGGATATAGTGACTGTTTTTAAAACATAAGTTCTAGATGTTACAATTATATGTATTCTTAAATCTCCTAGAACATTTGATAATATTTCACTGAACCTTTGTAATAATGGAGTTGTTGATATTTTAATCAACAAATATTTTGAATCCATATCGTAATACTTCTTAATATCATCAACTAATGACAACATCATATTTTCTTTCAGAATATTATCAAAACATTCATAAATATTTAAATTATATTTTATAATATCATCCATCACATCTTGTCTTGCAGACAATGCTAAAGTTGATATATAATTCTTTATTTTGTTTATTTTAGATATAATTTCTGCACTTTTTGCTGTTTCGTCTGTGATTTTTTTAAGACAATCAGAATTACTAAATACCATATCTGAGGAAATATACTGCTGAGTCTTGGAGTTAAAATATTCTTCATTATTAAATAAGTAGACTAAGTTATTAAAAGTAGTGCATATTATCAAATTTTTAGCACAATAAAAATCTTTAACATTTGTTACGAAAGACTTTTTAAAAGTAAGATTATCTGTATAAGCATTTTCTACTTTCCATAAAGTTACACCGTCTGTATATAAAATGTAGTTGTTAACACAAACTGACTTGTGTAAAGAACTATTTAAATGTATGATAAGTTCTTTTTCATTTGCTCTGAATGGAATTTTAATAACAGTACCTATAGTCAGACTTAAAATTAGACTAAGGTTTTCTGATTTTAAAATCATAAAATTACATATCTCCGTAGGGCATGTATACAGTTTCACTGGTTTTAATGGTTCAGCAGATACACTGTTACTATACAAAACTGCATAAACCGTTAATCTATCAAAACTTGTAAGTATTAATGTATGATGGTTCCAAGTGTCTTCGATTTTCAAAAAACTGTTTACTTTCTGAAAGTCTAACTCATTTAAGCTTTGTGTGGTAAAGATTACATTATTCTTATTTGTAATAACAGCTTCTATTCTCAATTCAACTTCTTTTTTTGTCTGAAATTCGGGACTTGTGGAATGTTGACAAATAAAATATGTACCAGTTACAGACTTCAAGCTGTAAAAGTAATCTACAGTGGAATTAATTGAAATAACATTTTGTAGACGAGGTTGAAACGAACAACTTATTTTCGGCGTCAACTGTTTAAACTTCAGTACGATTAAGTGAACATTACCTGAGAAATCTAAGCAGATAATATGATTTCTAGACACAACAAGTTTGAAGATATCAAACTCTGGAGTTAGTTCTCTATTCAATTCTTCAAATTTAAGCTCGCAATAAATAAAAATTTGATGTTTGTTATACAGAACAGTTACACATGTCGAGTCGAAATGAGATATACTTAAGTTTTCAAAAACTTGTTGAGTCAACTGAAAACATTTTTTTACAGAATTTTCTCTGGTTTCCATGATATTTATTTAATGTTTTTCTTATTTCTCGCTTTCTTTCCAGTCTTCACTTTCCATTTTCCCGCCAAAGAGTATATAAATACAAATACTACGTAATAAGAGGCGGGACTTCCATAGATACATAGCAAACCCCGAATTTGTATAAAGTTTACTTGAAAAAGTATAACCCGTATAATTTGAAAGTCAGTCGGCATATGGTCGGCATATGATTTGGGATAATAAAAAAAATAGCAAACTTATTCTTTATTTTTCTTTCTCTTTTT
>NJDC01000030.1:273403-292277 GCA_002245475.1 Calephelis virginiensis | reverse complement strand
GTCGCATAGCCAACGAACTAATAGAGTGTAGTAGAATCAGGCGCTGTTCTACCACGTTGTGCTTTATACGAAATTTATTAGCTGACCGTAATAATACGCTGTGCTTCATTACATCTACTCGTACCATAATTTGAGATGTGTATACGCTGCTCGCGTCAACATGTTAAATTTGCCCAATTTCTGCATAACAACAATATAGTACAAGGAGAAATTAAATCTATTACTCGCAATAAGGTGTCTACAGAATTTGAATTAGCCGATGCATGTAATAGGTTTAGGAAATTCGACTTTCTTTCAAGCAACTACAATGCATTCATTCCACATAACTAGGATGGGAGTTATCAAAGAAGTAACAACAGATTGGACCCTGGAAGAATTGGTTGCAAAACATAAGATGTCCAAAGGAATCTGTTTGTGCCATTAAGGTTAGGCGTTTGAATAAAAAGCTCCACAAAGGAGGTAAAACTGTTTTGTCACTAACTACTATAGTGGTTCTAACCTTTTTAGGCCAATCTCTACCCGAAAGAGTGTTTTACTACTATACCTCACTAACAGCAAATTTGTACGATCTACAGATCTATATACAGTGCAGAAACTGCTGCAGGTTTGGTCATGTCGCGAACAATGATGATCCAAAGCAAGATGTTACAAGTGCGCACAACCACATAGAGGAGATAGTTGATCCATTGATAAAAATTATAGCTTATCATGTTTGCTATGCTCAGATAGTGAGTACCATCAATTTTAAAAGTGATGTATATCCACCAGAGCTTTTGAAAAGTATACAAGAAGCGCTATCCACTTGGGAATCTTGTATGGTTATAGTAATAACGGCTGCTGTACAGAATATCTTTCAGAATTGCAGGAGCATTAAAAACAAAGTTTCAGACATAGCCTATTTAGCTAACACATATAAACCCGTCATCTTTGCTATCTCTGAGGCATAGCTAAGGCCTGGTTTTAAATTTAGAATTTCAGGTTACACCTGTCTCAGGGATGACAGAGACGACGGCAAAGCAGGTTAACGACGGCAATAAATCAATATCGCTACCCATAGTCTAAATATAAATGTAGTTGCAATTATAATTTACAATACTACTTATATCTCAATATAAGTCCCCAAAGAGCACATGTCCTCCTTGTTAGTAGTGTATGTAGATACACATATCGCGGTAAAAAAATCCGGTCAACATAAGATCCCATCTCATCCCTGGTGGGACTCTGAGTGTATGGTTGCATTTCGGCATCGAAAAGCAGCTGAAAACAAGTAATCTCAGAGTCTTAGCATGAAAAACTACATTGAGTTTAAAAAGGTTTCTGCTTCATGTAGATATCTTCTGTAAGCTAAAAAAATCTGCAGGTTGGCGTTGAGTATGTCTTTACAGTCAATACCTTTAAATAGTTGTCAGTTGTTATATGTGATACCATTTACATTTACAAACTGAAAGTCCCAGCCAGACTACAACTATTGAATTGAAATAATTGTTGGTTATTTTGTTGGGACCTGGCCTAAGCCAAATATCAAATGCCTTGTACATCTTATTCATTCGTAGAATACCTGTCTAGAAAAAATATTCATTTGCAAATAAAAACTTTATGTAATTTTTGACTAGACAGTCATGGTCTGTCTCATAATCATATTTACATCTTGAATTTTAGGAAGTTTTGGTAAAAGAAAACTTAAATAAAAAAGGCAATAGATGTACGGTAATAATATAATTCAATATTGTATAGAATTATACAAACAAAATAAAGAAAAATAAGGGAAAAGAGTTAGGAATTGCCGTTAGTGACAATTCACAACATCATGAATTTTGACAAGCCCTTTAAAGACTTAATGAAAGCAAATATATTGATTCCCAATGAAAAATCTGTGCCATATATCAAAAAAATCGAAATAATGAAAATTATAAAGTTTTACAAGATTGTGGCAGTTTTTTGAATGTTTTAATTTAAAAATAATGAGGCCGATGTATTTTAACTCGGACCCTATGGAAAACTATTTTGGTCAGGTAAGAGCCTAAACTTGTCCCAATAACGCCCCAATATGCCACAGCTTCAACTGTGCATTTAAATTCTTACTTATTAGGAGGATATTTAAATTTCACAATGAGACTTTTAATTGTGAAGATGACCCGGCAGACCAAATGATAAATTTAAAATCGTTGCTTCGAAATAATAGAAGCGGTGAGCCGGATCGTCCAACGCTTCAGAAAAATATGAAATGGTGTTAGAACAGGCCCGAACAGAACAGGTGAATGTTCATTCTCGTGCTTACACTGCAGGATGGGTTGATTATGAAATATTAAAAATTTTAAAAATAAGTGAGTGACCAAATTGTAGGCAAAGCCTAATTTGAGTTAATACCAGCAGTGTCCATGACTGGATAGTTTTATAAGAATATACTGATGGCAAGAACCAACTGAACTACCCATCCTAAGGTGTAGTTAGGTATTTCGGTACAATTGTTAACGATACAAATGAATACTTGGAAAATAATGCACATAAACATAATCTTTTCTCTTCTATAAAATGTGCTGTAATTTCTAAGTATTAATTTAAATTTATTAATTGTGACGAGTATAAAGAAGAACAATTCGACCATTCCCTATTTTTTTCCTATTTGATAAGGTTCTAAATAATAAATTGTTGCAGTGTAATAAGAAAATTGTAAAGGACACAGATGTTTTCCGTCTACAAAATCGTGTATTACCTAATGTGCAAAAGTGAAACATTTGAAAACTTTAAAAATGCTTAAAAACTAACGTCTGAACAAATACCTACTTCGTTTTATTCATTACGAAATTAACTGTTCGTTTCCAAAACAAAAAATTGAAAGTATGGTGGATGTGTATGCTACAAAATTCGAAGTGAGGCATAACGTGCCATGCTTTCTTGTCTTTAGAAATTCCCATTGCATAAAAAAAGTAACTGTCGCGTATTCTCAGCTTTGACCCGTAATGGCAAAAATATTTGTTCCCCAGATGGGAGTCTGTACGTAGTACTCTAATTGGTCTGGGATTGTACTGTTTCCCGCAATTAATTTTTTTATTGCTATTATTTTTTTTAAGTCAATTTGCATTTTGCCTCTTTCTGGGGCCGGCTAAAACCTTTAGGTCATGCTGCCACGTCTTCCATATTAATTATTTCTTATACAGACATTAGCGACATGTCTTCCGTATTAATTATTCTTATACAATCATTAGTCACTATTTACAAAGTCACTTCAGGGTCTTGAGTAAAGCGGTGGTCACTTTACACAAGCTCACAAATAGACGATACACTAATTCACTAATTTCTTCATGATTATTTCATTTGTACACATTCACTGAACAAAATTAATCTAATTGTGACCTAAATTAACCAATTTCACTCAACGAGTATAAACACGAAATTCAATAACAATGAAAAAATTACGACCACCTTCATTCACGATAGCGCCAAAACTCAGCCTCTCTTGCTAAAGAGTATATATATTCCTTGCTCAACCTGTTTTTTAATGAATCTCAGAGACTGAATTGACAAAATATGTGTAGTGGTTTCCTGTATAGGTATATTATTATACTCTTTGGTAGTGGTGTACATAATACTAAATACCTTTATTATGTATACCGATTTTTTTAAACGTAAGTTGATGTTGTTTTTCAAATAGAATAACCAAAATTTGTTAGATACTGCAACCCTAAATTTATCAGGAATGACACTGGATGCCGTTTTAACCGACATGACATCGCAAAAAGGAGGATATAGGAGGTATGTGCCCGGTTGGCGATACCAGGAGTATCACAGATGCGTTGCCGAACTTTAAGGAATGAGTACGCTCTTTTATTGAAGATTCCTAAGTCATAATCGTTTGGGAATATTGGTAACTGATTCCACAAAGGTGAAACACAAAGAAATGTCTTCAGAATCGCACAGTTGTTTTAAATGTTTTAGTAATTATTAATTACTAATAAATCAACAATGAATCAAACATCTTCATGAGCCGGAGGACGTCCACTGCTCGACATAGGCCTCCCCCAAAGAGCGCCACAAGTCACGGTCACCAGCCGCTTGTAACCAGCGACCCTGCGACTTTTACCAGATCATCAGTTCACCGGGTGGGAGGTTGTCCAACACTACGTCCTCCGGTGCGGGGTCGCCACTCGAGAACATTTCTTCCCCATCGGTTGTCAGTTCTGCGAGCAATGTGGCCTGCCAGTTGCGTAACTATTTCGTTCGAGGCCCGTGGCAAATTCATCGAATGGGGCTCCTCCCCCAATATAAAGAAGCTAAACCAAAAATGATAATATTATTTGAAGTAAAAATTTCTTTACCGGCGTTGCGCACTTTTTTTTGGAATGGGTAAAAACTTATAAACTCGCGTCAGGACACGTGACCTGTATTCGTAAGACGGCGCAGGGCGCTTGTGCAAATGTTGGTTTTGTCATGTTTGTGTACGATAGCGCAATAAATGAATATTGTATTCTACCACATAAATAATAGTACTTTTTATACTGATAATTAAAGCAATTCGTGCAAAATTATTCCCTAACCATTCTCAAATATCAAAAATGCACAACGTTAATATTCAAGTTTTTACTTCTGCCGACACTCCCGGAGTGCAACCCGTTTTTAATTTATTTTATAATACTTATTTAAACACTTTTAAATGTAAGAGTACAATAATAAATCACTACGTTAAGTAGGTCCATACAAACTTTATTATTCTACTCAGGTACTTGAATTTCTAATAATAATTCAATTTAACTTGAAAGTACCTAATTTGAAGTACAGTCAGTATATAATTATTATGGGCACATAGAGTAGTCAAAATGATTTGAAAAACAAAAAAAACACACAAAGGATTTCATATTAAATGTGAATGATATAAATTCCCTCCTTCGGACTTTCTGTTCAGCAAAAGTTCCAATTTCAGGCCATACAATTTTCGATAGATAGAATAGCCAAGTTGCAAGTTTCTTGTCCCATAGAATTTTAGTTTTGAAAATGAGCGCTTGGCACAAGCCGTAGTCACAGGAATGGTGAGAAATAATAGAAATCCAGTGCACACTACAGGAAAGACAAAAACGATTTTTTATTATTAATAAGTCAGTAAGTTCTGTTATCTAAGATGATGTTTCTATTTTGTGTCTAAAAGAGGATTGAAAACTGAAAATTTCAATAGAAAGCGAGATGGATATATCTTCTTTGTATAGATGGACAAATGCCTAGGCCTTCACAAAAAATCAGTATCGTTCAAATTTTGCAAAGTGACAGACTGCAAGACACTGAAATTGGAAACAATTTCATTAATTCCAAGGAAATTATTTGATTCCAATTGATTAATGTCTATGTTTAAAACATGATAGAATACGTTCACTTTAAACAAGCTTTCGGGATCTTGGAGACGTTCATCCTCACAAACTTGATCAAAATGACGTTTCACTATTCTCTGACGAGTTTTAGGAGATTCAGGGTTTATAGACCATATCACTGCAAAACTATTTACTTCCGTTTTCAAATCTTCAAATTCATGTCGATATTTTTCAAGTTGTTTAGAGACAGATCTGCAAACGCTTTGAAGCATTGGAAAGACCGATGACTTTAGACTAAAGTGCTTTAGAAGCCACGTCTACAGTTTGTAAGATTTTGGAATAGAAAATCAACAACATAATAAGATTGTAGTTTTCTATCTTCTTCTTCAGCAAGATTCTTACTTAAATTCTTTCATCTGATTTGGAATTTAATAAAATAGTATCTATACTTGCGCACTTGATGGAATTCCATTGTATACACACGTCATTTTTTTTGTAGTTAACAGTTGTACTTATCCACTATACATGTAAAGTGTATAAGTATGTATGTATAGTTGATAAGTACAAGTGTTAACAACAAAAAAAAAACGTTTGTAATAAAATAGTTTTTGTAAACGCTATTTAAACATCAACAAACCGAAAAACAAACATCAAAGCGTCCTGTCTATGTAGTTGGATTCATTGTTTTTTATCATCAAATTTACTAACAGTGAATTTGATGATACCCTGGTCTCTCTTTTATTGTCAGATATATAAAACTAGATATTCCAACGTGGCCAAAAAAATAATTAATTTGTTGCAGAGTTTTGAATAATATTTGTATTTCTATGACCTCTTATACTGCATCATTTACCACCAAATTAAAATTATGAGTAGCACAATGGACATTAACCGCATTTGGCTCTATATCTCTTATAAGTTTTTGAGCTCCTCCATAAGTGCCTTTCATAGCATTAGCTCTATCGTATATCTATCTATCTCTCAATAAATACCCTTGTCCTCGTAGGTAACTAACTAACTAAAACTAAATCTTACACAAAACTTTTTTTACTAAACATGCATGATAAATAATAAATGTTGGGAGTTGGGAATCTCCTCTGCCCGGGGCCCTTTCCTGCTGGGGGCCCGTGGCATTTTGTCGACTTGCCATCCTAAAGTTACGCCACTGTGTCCTGCCATACATGAGATCGACTTCTGTAAGTGTGTGTTCTGTGTCTGTGGATGTAGTCTGTATTTATTTTAAAAATAAACCCGATTTAAGCTACTGTTTAATACATAACTGTGGTTTGTTTTCGGAATGATTAGCGTAGGTCATGTTTAAGGCTTCACACCGCGGCAGTGGGTCACACGTGTATGTAAAAGTCCGGTGAAGTTGTAAAAACCGCGTGGTTGGCAACACATTAGTCATTCAAAACAAAACGTGTGTGTAGGTATTTACCTTCTTTTGATAGCGTGCCTGATGGATTAAGTAGCATTTTACGGGATAATTTGCCGCCTAAACAACCGCAGGCGCTGTGGGTGAAAATCGCGTCGTGAAATGTGATCTCACTTTTTGCATATAAATCTACATTCTACGGAATCTGCGGGCCCGCAACCGCCGCGGCCGGGAATAAAAACCACGCCATGAGTTCTTAGTCTAAATGTTTTGAGAGACAGAACTCATTGAACGATTTTTACCGGCGATCGTGGTTCTTCGATTTTATTTCAAAACTTACGAGACTAATTTTTGGGGTCCCGCAGCTGCCGCGGTTGAAATTATCGCCCGCAAACTTGGCGGTTGATTATCGCGCGGCCGGCGGTTGCTGTTAAGTAATCAGTACAAATAGTATGAAAAGGTCGCCCGCCAAGCGACCGCAGAGCACGCGGTCGCAAACACAAAACCGCGCCGTGAGTTCTTAGTCTAAGACTTTTTGCCTTGTTTGCATTTCTTACTGTATATTTCCTATTCAGCCCTGATGTGGGATAGGTACCTAGGTATTCGATTTCATAAACTGTTTGTTGTGGTTACCTTGTTTATTATTAAAAGGTGTTTGTTGTATCTTTGAGATAGGGTCTTTACAAAGTGTGTTACGGCCAATATTAATAACATATCCACAGATAGAGACAGACCTAATAGATTTTTGTTGCTAAGGTATTTTTCTTATTAATTTAAAAATAGCCGTGGTTGCCTGGTTACTAATCTAAAATAGCCCTATCTCTTAGATATATTATTAATATTGGCCCTTAGTTTTCGTAGTATTCATGTTCAACCCTACGGTTCCCACTAGATCAGCTTTCCCAAAGTGGGCGATAACGCCCCCTTGTGGGCGCTGGAAGCCTAGAGGGGGGCGGTATAAATCTTGAAAAAATGTTTTTTTTTAAACTAGGCGCAACAAATATGTTATTGAGGTTATTGACAAGAAAAAAACGAGGGGGGGGGGCGCTACAAAACAACTGATTTTCAAAGTGGGCGTTACATGAAATAAGTTTGGGAACCTCTGCACTAGATTATTCAATTTGGAGAATATGTTGTTGAGTTGGGTTAAATTATTAGATAAGATAATAAGGTCGTCCGCGAACGACATTATCAAAGGGAGTGTTATCTCTGCGTCGTGTTCTACTCTAGAACTTGGTTCTTCTTGTTCAAGTTTATTGCTTACGTCTCTCACACTATTTGCCGTTTTCTTACGCTTTTTATTTATTTTGGTAAGACCGCTTTAATTAGTTGCTTATTTTTTAATATGAGTTAATTTCATATAAGATTTAGATATGAAATTATAGCTTGTTAAAAATACGGGAATTTCACTAAAACGTGTATCATTATTGTCACAATGCAATATCTATACCAGCCTTTCCCAAAGTGGGCGATAACGCCCCCTTGTGGGCGCTGGAAGCCTAGAGGGGGGCGGTATAAATCTTGAAAAAAATGTTTTTTTTTTAAACTAGGCGCAACAAATATGTTATTGAGGTTATTGACAAGAAAAAAACGAGGGGGGGGGGCGCTACAAAACAACTGATTTTCAAAGTGGGCGTTACATGAAATAAGTTTGGGAACCTCTGATCTATACACATTTAGAACTCACCTAATTAAATACATTGGCATAAATTGGGCATGACGGTTTTTACAACTGGATGTGCAGCGCGTTATTGTTTGGATGAAACGCAATCGAAACCGGCCTGTTTATATGAAAAAAGTAAAAATGTGGGAATAGCTAGGAAAGTCTGTGAGGATATTGAAATTTGGCACTCGACCTACCATGTACAATGACACTTGGATGTATTATATTTGTGGTTTTATAAAAATGCTTAATCTCAAAAACTTCTAACTACTTCCCGAAGATTGAAATATATGCAAAAAGGATGATAAACTACAACATACGATTTTTTAGTTTTTCACTCTCTTATTTTAGAAGTAAGGGAATGAGGGACTCACATATAACACCACTGTAGAAGCTTCTATCTCTTAAAAAACTGACTTTGAAATATTTGTTTTTGTAAAAAATTGTAAAGCGGTTCACAGAATACATTATAATACCAAGTTTCAATATACTATGTAGTTTGAATAGTTTGGGAACAAAATGGCTGTGACATATGGACGGTTAGCGAACGGCCATGCCGAGTTTACAAGGGTTCCGTTTACACAATTCGGCTAAGGAACCCTAAAATGTAGCAACATTTTATTAAGTAAAAACTATTTAGTATCTTTATTGTAGTGAAATAAACAGAGTGTAACTCATGGACTGGTAAGCCCTGGTTCGCGGTTCGCAATTAGATACGTATAAGTCTCTTCGCTCCCGTATCCCCGAAAAATTGGGCAGAGATACAACCAGGGGGCTGATTATGTATCTTTCTAGTGATGATCACTGGGTAAAGTGTACATCAAATAGCTGTCAAATGAGGTTATATATTTGCTTTCTCCAGTGACCAGCAGAAATGACGTCATAGTTGACAGTTATTTGATGTACATTTTACCTAGTGATCATCACAAACAGATACGTAACCAGCCCCCTGGGCAGCCACGACTAGCCGAAGACTAGTCTCACAATGTGATAGGTGGGTACCTACCCAATCTAACGTTGTTTATAATAGTAAATTTTATATAAAATATGTTGACCGACCCGGAAATTGAACTTAGGATTTCATAACGTCAAATCCTATGCCGGACCGCTAGACCACAGAGGCTATTCGATCGGACACAAACAAGTCCTAAAACAATTACTATTAGTGTTATCACAGACTATTAAATATTTACTAATAAGTAATGATAAGTTAACAAGTAAATAAATTATATACTTAAAAATATTAACAAGCTAAGCTAAATAACAATTACAATGTGTACTGATAGCGTCACTGCTTGAGCATTGTGTTCTCAGAAACAAAATACGGTGGTCAGATAACAACTAGGCAGCACAAAACGAATCATTGCATTCCATTCCACAGAAAGACTGTTAGATCAAACGTTTAGATTTAATTTTCGTGGTGTTGCATTAACATTTTTTTATTTGTTTATCTATTTATCTATTTAAAAAAAACCGCATCAAAATCCGTTTTGTAGTTTTAAAAAATTAAGCATACAAATGGACACAGGGACAGAGGAAGCGACTTTATTTTATACTATGTAGTGATTATCCTATGGTAGTATTAATAAAGTGCTGAAGCAAGTTCTATGTAATCGAGGCGTATAATCATAATGCAGTACCTAAACGGAGGGCGACGCCAGTCGTCTCCCAAGCGGATACCAAGCCACTAATGAGCAGGTATGTGAAATAAAAACTGTGAAACACAAGAATTATTAATACCGTACTATATTGTAAATAGCTTTAAAAGTGGAAGGGAAACTCCAATATTAATTGTCTAAATGTAATATAGTAAATCTTTTCCACAGAACATTCCTCAATATTGATAAACATGAGCTTATGAAGCCGAAGTTGATAAAAAAATAACACTAAATGTTAAAAGAACAAAAATGCCTCTTATAATCAAGAGTGATGTTAGTTGTGTCATTTTTAAAAGAGAAGAACTTAATTTGGAAAGAGATGATGAAGCTGAGTCTCTTACTAAGGATTGTGAAAATCCAGAAGACATTTTGGATCCCGAGAAATTAATTTTATCATGCGAAAATACTCTAAGTGGTAAGTTTTTGATTTTGTAGAAAAATTTTACTTCCTCCTAATAACAATTAAATAAATAAATATCTCTGGCAAAGTTACATAATGTACTAGCTGATTCGGAAGGACGTTGTTCTGCTATTTTTTTGCTGTGATTCACTCTCATCACTTAGGGTTATAAAAAATAGATGCTAGCCGTTTCTCAGACCTACTCAATATTCTCAAAAAAATTCATGAGAATCAGTCAAGCCGTTTCGGAAGAGTACAGTAACTAACATTATGACACGGGAATTTTATATATAAGATACTTAAAACCTATATTATAAGATAGATAAGCTTACGTTTTGCATATTTTTTTATATTTACTTGTGTTTCGACTGTTTTTGTGTACAATAAAGAATTAAATAATAAATAGTTATAAACGCGAATATTGTTAGTATGGATGGATGTTTGTTACTCTTTCACGTAAACACTACTGTATGAATTTAAATGAAACTTTACAATAATGTAGCTTATACATCAGAATAACACATAGCGTACAATTTATAATGATTTTTTTTATAATTTAGCCGTAATATCACGATAAACATCAAGTCAAGTGGTCGGAAAAATAGTTTTGCAAACTATCATCGCTTGCGCTACTTCACCGTTCGATTTTGATGAATACGATGTACCATACGTACTGTAAAATTATAACGAGCTTGGATCTGATGATGGAATCCAAGGGAAATCGAGTTAAATACTTATTTTTGTGTACGTAGATAATTAATGACTAACTGAAATCAAATACGGTTTTTTGCAGTTTTACTGCACTTAGTTGTTGTTAGTACATAGTATAATAAAACTGTGAAGACTGAATTTCCGTACAATATATAGCGGAACACAAACTGATGTCTGTATGTCCAGATGTGCGTTTTTTTATAAAATCTATTCAATAGATTTGATAGGATTGAAGTTTGTACTTACCAAGCAACTGAAAAGTTAGGTAGGTTCTTATAACTGCGTAAAGGAAGTTATTGTTCATTCTCTTAATTTTCAACAATCACACAAAGTCTGCGTAACAGATTGCGACACATTTTTTTAACTTAAAACAAAAAAAAAACAAATATCTCTGGACAAGTTACACAAAATGAATCTAACCCCAAAGTAAGCAAATTATATGCTTGTGTCATGGATATTAGTCAAAGACTGTCATACATATAAAATACTGAAACATGTACCAAAATAAATTCAATAAACACCAAGATCCGGAAATGCAGATATCTAAAAGTCCATCACAAAAATGCCTACCCCCGTCGGCAATTGCTCAAGTATTTTAAGGGTGTTAGATATTTTTATGCTTCATCATTACCACATCAACTCATGCTTATTTCAAACTTTAATTTATCAAGGTCAAGATCGGTACCCGAAAGGGGCAGACATTGCTGTGATAAAAAAATAATATCTGGATGGCCGAGATTTGCTCGGTATTTTTTTAAATGATTTCTAGCTAGATCGATTTATCGTCTCCGAAACCCCCTATATACTAAATTTCATGAAAATCGTTGGAGCCGATTCCGAGATTCCAATTATACGTATACAAGAATTGCTCATTTAAAGGTATAAGATATACATTTCCGCGTTTGGGTAATTGTGTAAAAGTATTAAATGTAATTCAACTGCTCGATAAATTAGGGCCGTTTATAATTTACGCCAGATGTTAAAGGGAAGTTAGACTGAATATTACGTATTTTTATTTTAGCACTTGCCCTGTGCTTGGGATAAATTTTCTATAAATTTTAAAGAAAGAAAAAATTTCGCTCCAGACAGGATTTGAACCTTTGCCAGGTTCAAATCCTGTCTGGGGCGAAATTTTTTCTTTCTTTAAAATTTATAGAAAATGAATATTACGTGTTATTACTGTAAGAGGAGAATGTATAAGAATCTTATCTTAAGTAAAATTTTAAATTAAAATGTTTATACTGAACACGAAAATATAAAAAACAATTTAATGCTTACTTCATATTCGCGGACAACTTATTTTGACTCATTTTAGGAAATAACTACACTGATTTTGTTCAAAACTAATAAGCTTTTATGGTTTACACTTATTAGGTGTTGTCAACCTATACTAATATCATAAAGAGGAAAGGTTTGATTTTTTGTTTGTTTGAAATGAATAGGCTCCGAAACTACTGCAACGATTTTAAAAATTATTAAATTCTTTCACCTTTAGAATGCTACATTATCCCTGAGTGACATAGGCTTCGTTTCATTAATAACGGTGCAGTAGAAGCTAAGTTAAACACGCGAAGCTGCGTGAAACTGCAAGTAGAAGATAATTTTTGAACACATGTTAGTTTTATTATGAAAATTTCACTTTCTCAAAAAAAAAACTTTGGGGGAGTAGGAATTGTTATAAATTTGGAAAGGGACTAAATTTGCTTGAAAGGATTCGGACGACATTTTAAAACTTGTGTATTAACATTTGTGTTTATAATTTTCAGATCCATCGCAGAATTGTCGAAACCGAGAAGAAACATTTCATGAACGTGTTGCATTATCGAAATATCCCAGAGTTCTGTTAACTAGATTAAAATTAACTGCATTAACAAATAAGAAAAGAGATAATGCAAAAAAACGCGCTAGAAATAAACCAGTGTCAAACAATGTGCGTAGAGTATCTTCTAAACACCAAAACAAAGAGAACAATCAAGGTCCGCCCTATAAGTGTGACTTATGTCACAAAAGTTTTTCTCTCTTAAACTACTTGAATAGACACACTAGAAACGTTCACCGAGAGAGAAGTTTCTCTTGCAAAATTTGCTGGAAAGCTTTCAAGACCAAAAAAAATTTAGCTACCCACGAAACAATCCACACCGGTATCAAAACTTTTGTTTGTGATCTATGTGAGAAGGGATATAATCTGAAGTCTAACTTGCAACAACATATAAAATTTGTTCATATGAAGGTGAAATTATCACACAATTGTCATATTTGTGGACACGCGTTCAGTAGGCCATCTCAACTAAAAAACCACATTAACAGGCACAATAATGTGAAACCTTATATTTGTCACAACTGCGGCAAAACGTTCACTGTTCCAAAAGATTTGCGAAATCATATGCTGCTTCATACGGGAGAAAAGAATTTTCTTTGTGATTATTGTGGCAAAGCATTTAACCAAAAACGTTATTTGGAAGATCATGTGAATACGCATACCCGTAATCAACCACACAAATGCCCTTTATGTGAGAAACGATTCAGTCATTTATCTGCTATGTATACCCATAAAGCAACACATTTAGAGGAGAAACGGCATTCTTGTGATATCTGTGGCAAAGCTTTCAAAGATAGAAGTTTTTTATTGACTCATAAAAAAAGAGTTCATATCGACATAAAAACATACGTGTGTAACATTTGCGCTAAGAGCTTCAAAACTTCAAGTCAGTTACGTCGACATAGCTTGATACATACAAAAGTAAGACCGTTTTCATGTGATTGCTGTGAAAGGAAATTTGAACGCGAGGACCAATTGATCCGCCACAAAAAAAGCCACAACAAAACAAAATCGTTTTTGTGTGATCTGTGTGATTTGAGGTTCTTATGCAATGGTCATTTGAAGGTGCACCGACGGGTCCACACTGGAGAGAAACCTTACGAGTGTGACATTTGCGGAAAGAAATTTAATAAGAAACACTGTTTGATGGAACACATTTACTCCCACATTGGTTATAAACCATACAAGTGTGGTATATGTGAAAAGCGGTGTAGTCATTTATCTGGTCTTCGTGCTCACAAAAAAATTCACAATGACGAGAAACGGTATTCTTGTGACATTTGTAAAAAGGGCTTTAAGGATAAGCGAAGTTTAAAATATCATATATATATTCATAATAATTTGAGATCTTTTGTGTGTGATGTGTGTAATAAAGGTTTTAACTGTCCAGATACCTTACGGGCACATAAAAAATATACGCATAGAAAGATTAAAGGTAATACAGTCATTTGACTATCTCAACGCTTGCAGTCTTCTTACAAAAAATATCCAGTCTTTAAACGCTTGATTTAATAAACACTAAAATTGGTCTCTTAGCCAATAACACGCTGCCACGTCATCCACGGGTAGGTTATTGGTTGGATGTCAATTTTAAACGATGTTTAGTTAAACAGGCGTCTAATTTTTTTTTGTGGTAAGGCGTTTTGATTTTTCCCAGTTAAGAAAAGCAACTGGGAAAAACTGCAGACTGCGTTGCACTGCCATAAGATTAATATTGTGAATAGAATTCAAATTTAATCAAGTTAAATTGAGTTTTGAGTCGTGTTATTTTATAGTTTTCTGTCAATGTGACAGTATTTAATAGATTTATGTCGTCAACCCTTCAGAACATGGGAACCCTTGCAGTGCTGGATTAACCAATAGGCCAGACTAGGCCATGGCCTGGGGCCCCCGACAATTAGGAAGAAATTATTGACATGAATTCCTAAGAAAATTTGACATAATTTTTTTTTCGAAATAATTTTTTTAACTTGTATATTTTTTTAAATTGAAAAAAAGTTCGTATATATTTGTTATGTTTATTTTGTTTTGCTGTTCGACTGTTATTATATAACAATTTTCAATTTTCAAATTTCAAATTGCGCGCTTAAATACCAAAATATAATATCATATAAACAAAAACGATTCCATTCGGTGTTTTGAGCAAAACAAAACCATCGGTTGCTTTGTCGTTTTTAAAATTAATATATTTTTTTTATTTTTCCTTTAATAACAAATTGAAATGTAGTTTCATGTGCAATTGTGATTTTGTGTGGAATGTTCATACTGAAAACTACTTTTTTGTAGAAAGAAAGGTAGGTTCTGTTTAATGCTTTTTTCTTTACAATACACAAAAAATATTATCTGAAATTGCAAAAATAACCCTCAATTTTAAAAATTTTTGAAAAAGGGAGAGCCCCAAAACCAAAATGGTCTAGAACCCATAAGGGCTTAATCCGGCACTGAGGCCTTGGAAAATATTTTGGTGAAGTTGCATAACGTAACATAATATTAATTACTTTTTATGGACTTCGGTATGTTTTTGTATTTTTTGTGTAACGCGATTTCTTTTTTATGTCCTACAAGTAGTTTATGATTTATATCCAATAGGTAGTGCATAAAATTTGTAATTTCTATACCTGGATGTCTTGGTAGTGCTATTGGACTAAGTTATAAAAGTGCAAAGGCAGAGTTATTACTGAACATAAGCACAATAATTGGACAAGTGATGTACCTTCCGACACATATACCTACCCTACGGACGCCATTTCGCTGTCGTGAATTAAAGATATTAAGTAACTAGCTGACCCGGCAGACGTTGTTCTACTATTCTTTTTGCTGTGATTCACCCTCATCACTTAGGATTATCAAAATTAGATGTCAGCTGATTCTCAGACCTACACAATATGCTCACAAAATTTCATGAGAACTGGTCAAGCCGTTTCGGAGGAGTACGGTAACTAACATTATGACACAGGAATATTATACACAAGATAAACGGACCGTGTCCGTAATGTGATTTTGTAATTCAACGGCAATTTTCTATCAAAATGACTATAGGCATCTTTTAATTCACGAGAACATAGTGGTGTCCGTAGAATGTCCGTATATGTGTCCGAAGGTATCTTTTTAATTATTGACCTAAAAGTTACAATTACAATTTAGTAAAGAATTTGCCTGTAAACTTAGCTAAGTTTCTCAAGAGAATGTCTTATTTGCCTTATAAACAACAAAAGATCAACTTAGATGTTTCACACCTCAACTTCAGGTTATAACTAATACATATACAATAAAACTTAAACAACGCACCATAAATGATGTATGAAATTATGTATGTTGATGTATGTGTAATGGATATGATGAATGTGTTATTTTGGAAATAGAGAGCCGTCTGGTAATTTGGAATATGTCATGTGAAGCACATGTGAAGTATACATTGATTTACTCTGTTTTTGCTTTTACTTTTAAATGTCGAACGCAGGAGGGAGTGAATGCAGCGCGTTTTGCACTGCAGCAAAACCGATAGGTAGTGTGATCCCATACACTGCAGCGGGATGCAAATACAGTGCGTCGCTCGCTCCGCATTGTGCGGACTGCGGCGTAATGTGATATGCACCTAAAACTCAATTTTATTTTAATCGCTTTACAAGAGATGATATTACAAAAAAAATATTTTTTATAAATTGAAAGTTATTAAAATCATTGGATATCACATAATTGTGTTTCTTATTTCCATTCATATACAAATATTATTCATAATCTATATTTTATAATAGTAAACAATCATACCTAAGAGCAAAGGTATTCGTCCACTTCGATATCCTAGTAGACACTTGTTTCCTTCTTTTTATTACCGTACCTATTAAAAATTGTTGTTTTTTACTTATATCATTTTCCTTAATGATTTTGTTAAATAAGAAAAACCTGCAGCTCTTTCAACTCACGTAGGAGAGTAGCCTTAACTCGTGGTAAACGCGTATTTATATATTAACATAGTGTGCGTGAGAGCGAAAGTGGTATGGTTAGCATAAAAAACCAAATTTAATGTTGTGTACAACTTTAGGTTAATAATTATAAATATCTACGATTGATAAGTAATGAATAGGTCTATAGAAGTAAAACCTACTTGCCTTCGTGAGTTTATGTTTGCATTCGACAAATAAGGAGCAATTTTCATTGCGCTATTACTTTGTATTTTGCTTATAACTACCATACATTGGTTGTTTTGTTTTTTAAGTCGATACATTTTCTTTAAATCAGTTGGTTTATCCATTAGTGCACGGAACCTTAATAAAAAAGTTCATCCCCAAGAAGAGGTGTTACCAACCCAGTAAGTAAAAGCAGTACGCCGAAGATTTAACTTTGTAGTAGCTCTTCTGCCAAACATATGGACGGACAGACATGTCGATCTATCTAGACAATAATTTCCATTCCAGGGTTCCATTTTACATTATTCAACTATTGAACCCTAAAACGTACCAAAATTTTTTTAGGAAGTAGGAAACTGTTATAATGAAATTAGTTTCCTGGTGCTACTTCGGGTATCATCGACCAATAAATATAGATGGACTAGAATAGACTATTTGCATTTCTACCAGGCAGATCGTAAGAGGTGAGCAAATGCTAAGTATGCCATCACTAACACGACCACTGGTGGCAGAATGCTATGCAGAAACTTGTACAGGTGGCGATCTACCTTAGGTTTTCCTGCCGTCGTAATCATTTTCCAGTTAGGAGGGAAAAGTAGCCCGTAGACTTGTACAATAAGCCTAACATCCCGGCCACAGAGCAGCGACGCACCTTTAATATCTATGGTGTTAATAGGCTACGGTTGTCTCTTATCATTTAAAGAACCATGTGCTTGTTCGCTAATATCACATAAAAAAATCTTAAGTATACCGTAGGTCTCCAGATCGGAACATGATACTGTAACTGTATACAGCATTGAATCGAATCCATCAAAATTCACGCTTAAGTTGATCGAATTTAAGCATTTTAAAAAATGCAATTTTTAATCGACGTTTTCTGAGTAAGTAATAGATTAAACATCGGTAGAAATGCCGTGCACAAACTAATCTGACAGAACTAAGTGTTTCGTCTCTTTCGATTACTTTCGTTGAAAAAAGATAGCGATAACATAAAATTAGTTTACTGAATGCGCAACAAAATTACGTTCGTCCGAGATTGTTGCTTGATTTGAAGTAGAGGTTGATTTGTGTACTTTTTTAATCAACTCAAAAAAGGTGGAGGTTCTTAATTCTACTATATGTTTATTTTTTATTCTTTTTGTTTGTTTCTTACCCGAATATTCCGTCAAAAGCCAACCGATTTTGATGGTACTTTTGTAGAAAGATGGGTCATGATCCGAGGTGGTCCCACTAGTTTTATCATGACTCTAGTTTTTCAGTTACATTTGACAATGCATTTTTAAAAACCATTTTGGAACAATGGTTTTGAAATGTTTGGAAGATAGCATGTGCTAACTTTTGTAAAAGAATTATCAAAATGGTGCCCATTGAAAAAGTTGGGAGTCGGTTTCTGCAGTTTTATTGTGATTAATTGTTAATACTCAAATACATTCTTACATAAAAATAAAAATACTGTATTGATGTTTTCCTCAATATTTTAATTTTCTTTAACATAGTACAATATTTACATAATTAATAAGTTAGAAATGAAATGATAGGCTAATATGTAAAATTAAGTTCCTAAGTAAGTATTGGATTTGGCACGTCAGAAGTTTTTAAACTGACAATACTTAGTACTCCGCTAGGAGTAGGCAATACTTGTGCAATAGTATATCACAAATATGATTGAGAAAATCTACGATATTGTCTGTAGTTTTTACCAATATCTTTTGTATGAATCAACACGTGTGCTGTTTGTTTGCCACCTATTAATGCATTAAAAGAAAAGAAAGAAAGAAAGAAAGAAAGAAAAAATATTTATTTGCGGAATATGAGTGTTACAAA
>NJDC01000030.1:216470-254918 GCA_002245475.1 Calephelis virginiensis | reverse complement strand
ACCGGAACACGTCAACGGCAAGCAAAGCAAAATAGTAAAAAGTAAAAAAGCAAATTAATAGGTAAGGCGGTGGTACCAATCCGGGCGAGTCGCTGCGAAACTCTACCGCCTAGTAGGATGTCACGGTGTTAGTGACGGTAAGCCTATGCTTGCCTTTTTCGAGCTGCCTGGCAGGAAGGCAGATGGTCTATTTTGCAAAGGAGACCGGACCAACACGGATATAATATATAAGATCTAAATTTAATTTAATTTTTTGTAGTCTACTTCGTACCAAAAGAATTAATTTAACTATCTTACTTAATTCGTGAGCCCTTCGGTTAAGTATTACGCTTTCAATAGCATTAATAAATGATTAATATAAGAACCCTAACTTCAAATTGACCGAGTTTCTTTTACACGTTTTACAGCTTTTTCAGCAAAATGACCAAGATATGTTACGCTTTAACAGATTTCTTGTGGAATCTAATATTTTTATCTTTATAGTAAGAAGTAAGAAATAAGAATGTATTTATTTCACGTGGACCTTCCACATGAAAAAAAATACATTCTTATGTCTTTTCATAAATTTACCTTTTGTACAAGGCCGTTTATAAAAAAAAAAGTAATAAATATCATCTATAAATTTATAAAAACTAAAAAAAACTGTCACATTTGTTTGCACCGAAAGCAATTACTAATTATTAATTAACAAACATTCTTCTTACATTTTCATTCGAATCTTATTCGTGTTGCGAGTATAAAAAAATACTTACTTCAATTAGTGACAATAAATACGAGCTGTAGAAAAATATGACGTAGTGCTACAACTCTTACACTAAGTTAATACGTAATATTTAAGTTTGTAAGTAGACATGATATTAAATTAAAATAATTTTAACGTAAAATTATAACAAAGATTTCTACAATTTATTAAATATACACCAATGATTAAATTTAAATTTAATTATAACAATTAGGTATAATTCAATTTATTTATGCAATAACTTAATGCAATTAATGAAAATAAATAACATGGTAACAAATAATCTCAAGCTATAAAATATGACGGAATGTAAAAGCTCTTAAACTAAATTAGTAATAAGTACTCAAGTTTAAATCTAGACGTCGTATTAAATTATAATATTAAAATTATTTTAACCTAAAGGCACATCAAATATTTCTCAAATTTATTAAATACACACAAATGATAAATGATTCCTAAATTTAATGCTAATGTTAACAATTATTAATCAATTTATTCATTCATTAACTAAATCAAATTAATGAAAATAACTTAAACGTAATTCAAATTAACCACGCTATCGTCTCTCCATCAACCTACCGTCATTACCGTAATCTTAAAAGACCGTGTCTAAAAAATGCGCGCTATTTATTAAGTTAATGGAGTGTATAAAATCGATTAATGAGAAATTAATAAATGTAATTTATGTGTTGCCAGTAAACTTACACATTTTTGCAAAAGCAAAAGTAAATCAAACTCGTTTTTATTGATTTTGTATTAAAAACCAAAACGTTATTTTTATGATATTGAAACGCAAACAAGGCGGATTTTCTAATGGTAAGTAATATACGCTGCCTATAGACACCAAAGAGAAAAAATACAGTTGCCAACTAGTAGCTAACGGTAAGGTTTTGAGTAATTATTTATTTTTATAGGGAGTACTTTCACAGTTTTTAAACGAAATTTAAATGTGAGGAACAACTCGTATTAACGGTATGATGATGACGATGATGAATTTAATCGTTATAAAAACTTGCGACTACGTGAGAATAGAAAGTTTTGTATCCTATACCCTGTTCTTTCTGTACTCCCTGCCCGTGGCTATTCTTTATAAACTTACAAATTGCAAATTAAATAAAGAAGATAATGGTGTTAATTTTATTGTATACACTCACTAAACTAATTTTAAGCTATAGCTGTCTTCCTTTAACGATAGCAATAGAAAGAGACAAACTACGATAAGTGCTGTCAGGTTAATCTGTACATGACATTTCTACAGACTTCTAATCTATTTCTCGCAAAAATTGATACAAACGTCAGATGTTGACATGTCCGTACTAATCTGATATATATATTTTTAAGTAGATTTGCCCCTTTCTGGGGCCGGCTAAGATCGTTAGGCCATGCTGCCACGTCTTCTGTATTAATTATTTCTTATAAAGTCATTATTCACAATTCTTCCGTATTAATTATTCTTATAGTCATTAGTCACTATTTACAAAGTCACGTCAGGGTCTTGAGTAAAGCGGTGGTCTCTTTACACAAGCTCAGTTTGGGAGATTTGGCGGCAGCGAGGAAATTCACGATAAACTCATTTCTTCATGATTACTTCATTTGTGCACTTTCACCGAACAAAATTAAACTAATTCCCACCTAAATTAACTAATTTTACCCATAATTTACACTAAATTCAATAATTGTGAAAAAATTAAGACCATCTTCATTCACGATGGCGCCTAAAATCCCACTAATCTGATATGTATAAAATCTAGATCTCTTTTGTTTTGGGTTTTATTTTAAGTTTAGTTTGCGAATAACAGGATATTCACCATTATCAAGCATTAAGTTAAAATATTTAGAATAAATAAAAAGATAAATTTTCTAATTTGTTACAAATCTCCCTGCATAAAATGGGACAAAGTTCTGAGAACTAATCAGACAGAAATTAACTTTTCATACTTTCAAATGATATGAGATTAAAATCTAGTCTACTTAGTCTATGGTAATAGGTCTTTGGTCCAAACGCCTTAATAACTTCATACTCATTATCGGGTCCTTTTGTGGAGTGATTGGATTTTTTCAACGTCCGACGATTCCGGTTCAGTTAAATTAGCAAAGGTTTGAAAAAAGTGCTCTATAAAAAGCATCTGATTGCGTATATTGAGCTGGTTTAACGGTTAGTTGCATGGTAATACCATAAACGAACAAACATTATTAATTAAACTAGGTTTAATAGGTGGTAGAGTTTTTGCAGTTTCTCGCCCGGATTGGTACCACCTCCTTACCTATTCCTGCCGCCATAACGTAAGTGCTTGCCGTTGACGTGTTCCGATTAGGAGGATAAGGCAGCCGGTAAACTTAATTTTGCTCGAGGTCTAACATCCCGGCCTCAGGTTGGCAAAGCACCATTATCAGCTTTGGTGTCTCGAGGCGATTTTTTTTTACCTCCGGGAAATCCGTCTGCTTGTTTGCCTTCCAATATCATAAAAAACTTACTGAAACTTGTAGTTTAAGGATTACAAACGAATATTTCTAATTTATTTCGAAAATCTCCTCGCCTCTGTGGTCAAGCGGTTTGGCGTCGGACTTGACTTCTTAAGGTCCCGGGTTCGAGCCCCGGGTCGGGCAACAAAAACAATAGAAAATGTATATTTTCAATTTTCTTATAAAATTAACGTTGCCCGGGATTAGATTTTTTTTATTAGAAAATTGGAAAAATCAAAATGTCTTTCTGTTGCCTGATCCAGGATCTCATGCAGTCAAGTCTAACACCTGGACTGCTAGACCACAGATAGCCTTAAGGTTTTGGCATATAATGTAAATAAAGCTATTATAATCTCTACCTATATGTAAGTGTTTGCAAAGTATGTATAAAATCTTACCTCCTTAAAACTCCACCTAGTAACGACGCATTAAGACACTCAGGGGGTGACAACCGCCTCTGCACTTCCGCAACTGTGACCTTGTACTTGCTGGTGGAAGACAGCAGAGACAACCTTCCAGGCACTGAGCAGAACACGTCGTTGGGGGCACAAGATCCCGTACCACCCAGACCGTCTCTGCCTTTCATTGCTGTTGAAAAGTTATGTTTGAAGAAAAACCGTTGCTGTGCTCGAGAGGCAATCCTATTCATGTAAAGATTCCTTTTCTATTTACAACTTATATTATAATAGCATCAATGCTTATGACTGTTGTGTCTCACTCTGTAGAGTAAGGCAACTTGTAAACTTACTTTTAACATAACTCAGCCAAAGATTGGTGATAACAAACGCCTTTCCACTGTGGTTAAGATTGAGTACCTACATAATGATGCCGTGCAGATGCCAGAATGTTAAGTCTTTGGCGTGAGTAATTCTACCGGCTGTAAACCTTCCCCCCAACTGGATTACGACCCTGACAAACACTCATGTTTTGACGGCAGGAATAGGTGATGCCACAAATCCAACTAAGTCGTCGCAAGACTCTACCATCTAGACTTGGTCTTAATTATATACAAAACAGAAATAAATTTCAAAATAAGTCTCCTCCATGTACAAGTTTCAAGTGACACCTTTCATAAATAAAATTCGGGTGATTACCAAATTGCCAGCGTCTGAGATCAACAATAGCTTATTCAACAAACCAGACACGCCCCAAACACGCACACAGCGTGATAGCCATTCTCATTGTAATATTCCAGTGTGACAACACTAATACAATAAACATTAATATGTTATTAGCTTTACATCATGCTGGCTGGTTTTCATTAGCACCTTTTGAAAAAAGAATAAAAAGGCGACATTAAAAATATATTAGCCAGGGTTACCTATTGAAAGAATAAAATATTTGATAGCAATTTTAACAAAATAAATATAAAGTAAAATATTTTGTTAAGAAATCCAAAGGCTAGCTAATAATAATTCTTTGTTCAACTTCTGTTATTTCTACTTTACTCACTAAAACTTTGCGTTAAACACAAATTGAACGAAGTTCAGTAGTTTAATAATAGGTCAAAGACGTTATTACAACTAAAACATATTGGCGATGGTACGAATTCGGTCGATATGTCACAGTACTTTCTCATTATGACCTAATTCTCAGAATGGCAATTAACATTTTCGGTTTATTGACTGTGATAGACTCTTCAATAAAAGTCAGCTTTGTTTTAAATTACATTTAATGTTATTAGTTTCTCGGCGTATAGTAATTATTATTAACTTTGTCATAATTTCGAATAAAATGGCCAGGGCCATTTTGCAGAGCCTATGGCGTACCAGAATTACCATGTCGACTGTTTGAAATCTACAATTATTAGGAATATTTACAAAATAGTTTGATATCTTCTGACGATCTAGTAAGTATTGTAATACATAGCAAAAAAAAAGAGAGCACTAAAACAAAACACATCTTAATATGTTACTCCTATGGGTACGCATAATTAAAGACTAAAAAATCTCGGCTAATAACTTACATGAACGGATCTAACATCAAACTAAGTAAATTATGTTTGTAATATGTGAGTCAACAATACCAATACTGTATTATATAAATAAATATTGTAATAAATAGTAAAGTTAATTAGAATATGATTAACTAAATTATAGAATGATTGATCGATGTGGAATTTATACTAATAAGGTACGGTCATACATTCTATCTTCAAATGGGCTGTAAAAACTAAGTATTCAATGTGTGTAGGTACTTATAAAACGTAATCATCTTTTTGATTATTTTATAATATAGATTCTTACAATAAATATTACGAATACCAGAAATAATTTAGATAATTAAAGCGGAGCAAAACTCCAACAACCGATTTTGTTTTTAATAATTATATCTTCTAAGCACACAAAGTGTATATTTTAGATTTCCCGAAGATTTCATCAGCAGATCCGAACTTGGCGGCACCAAGTAAAAAAGCCTAGGAAGTACTCAAAAAAAAATCTTTTAAAAAGCATTAGAAATGACGCAGAAATCGATTAACATATAACAAATGTAGGAACCAAATTGATTAAAACCTTCTTTTTTAAAATCGACTGATATAATAAAAAAAATGCTGCAGGCCTGACGATAATAATGTATTGTGTATTGTTTTAGTTTCGGTATACCTACAACGCTCGGAAAAAAATGCTGACTTTTTCTGGCTGGCTGTTAAATGTTAGCGTTGGCTGCTAAGCAGAAACTTGTATCACGCTTCGAGGGTTGAAAAATGACTAAGCAAAGTAGTGAAAAACATGGTATACATGTGTGAATAAACTTTGTGTGGTATTATAGAAGAGAAAAGGTACTTACTTTTTAATAAAGGTAGATCTGTCATAAACCCTGTCGTATCGTCCATGCCAGCATTCTGAAAAGAATAAAAATTTAGTAGGCCACGACACACCGTCACATTTGTGGAGACTACACATAATGCATTGTAGTCATCATCTAAATCAGGCCTATGGAACCGTTTATTTTAGAGGACCGTCATATATTTTCGAGGGTCATTTAAGAGTTGCACTGTTGTTTAAAACATATCCAGCTTTTCTATTTCATTATTAAGGGATTATAATATTACGTTAGCTGTTGGCCTGCCACTTCACCAGCAATAAATATATTTTTTATTCAAACTTTATTTCCCCAACCAAACTTTATTTCAACCTTTTGAATAGTTTATTTAACAATATGCATATAAAATTTAATTAAAAAATCGGTCCAACAGTTTATTGAAAGGTAACAGCCAGACCGCTGGACAGCCAAACTCTCGCAGTCATAATGTACGCATTAATACAGATTCACCACATAACTTAAATCTTGGATATTTTTTTTAATAACAACTATATGTGGATTTTCAAAGTGGAATGAAACACACATCTATAGATGCCAAGACGAGCCATTGCCAACGAGGCCTAGGACAAAAAGCCTCGAGCTTGAGAAAAAAAAGAACCCTATTTTCTAACCCAGACAACGACAGTAAGGAGCTAAAAAGTAAGATACTATTGATCCGGCTGTCATGTTGTCTGAAAGCTCTACTACTTAGTTCTGGTTTAGAAGTTAATGTTAAACTAGTAGACACTTGTTTCTGATAAGCTATTTGCAAGAAAGAAATAGGAGAACGGTCCTGCGGGCTTATTCCGTATCTTTTTAGTGATCACTGGATAAAGTGTACAGCAAATAGCTGTCAAATGATGTGTTTTGTATTTGCTATCTCCATTGTTTTTATTTTGGTCACTGGAGACAGCAAATACAAAACACGTCATTTGACGGCTATTTGATATACACTTTACCCAGTGATCAACACTAAAAAGATACTGAATAGCCTCGCTGATCATGGGGAAATCCATACCGCTCTAAATTTATGTATGAGACATTACATAAGATTAACAATATAAATGTCAATATTAACCGTTGTAATTTCAATATGATATTCTGGACAATTTTTAATCAACGAAAAAATGTGAGACATTCTTCATAGCCAATAGATGCCGATTATGTTTCAAATATAATAAGAAATTCTTTCGCAGAAAATTCTCTAGACATTAAATTACTGAGCAGACTATGAAAAAATCCAATAAATATGTATTAACATAGTATTAGACATTGCACGCAGTTTCGTCTGCACTGAATTAATGGTAAAAACTTATTTTTATTATCAACTAGCGGCACGCCTCGGCTCTCGACAGGTGTAAAATATACATATAAACCTTCATCTTTAAACATTTTATCTATTAAAAAAAACATCAAAATCCGTTGCGTAGTTTGAAAGATTTAAGCATACGAAGGGACATAGGGCCAGAGTAAGCGATTTTGTTTTATACTATGTAGTGATTAGCTGTCCCGGCGAACTTTGTGCCAGCCGTTTAGTTTGTATGGAAAAAAGTAAAGTATTGTTTTTCCCTGATATTTTCCTGGTATTTCTCTTCATAAGAACCTTGTTCTGATAACAACTATTACAATTCAAAAAGAGGTAGTCAAATCGGTCCAGTCGTTCGGAAGTTATGCGCTTAGTAACACATTTAGTAATTCATTTTTATATTATAAATGGAGATACCTTCTTCGCCCCTACTTTAAAAGGATTTTAGTCATATGACTACACTTAGAGCTAAAGTGTTGTAAAGTTGTTGTTTTGGTGGCCAATGCGTTGGACACTAGTAGTCTCTATTTATAGAATTGACTATTATATGTACTCATTAATGACATGAGGCGTTTAAGGGTCTTTTAATCCTCTCGGTTAATTCAAATTTCATCTTATCTTACTTTGGGATGAGGGCATCTTCGCAAATATCACATTTTTTTTGTAAAAATTGCGAGAAAATAGTGTCAAAATTTTGATTATAAAACAAGATGCATCTTCACGCCCATATCCCCGAAGTGGTAGGCAGAGGCACAACCAGGGCACCCACGACTAGCCGAAGACACTAAGTCCCACAATGTGATAGGTGGCAAGCCTATCGCCAACCGGGAACATATCCAATCCCGAGCAACATTTTTTTTATTAGAAATTGAAAAAACCCAATTTTCTTTCTGTTGCCCGACCCGGGATTCGAACCCGGGACCTCATGCAGTCAAGTCCAACAACTGAACCGCTAGACCACACACATTATGTAAATATGATCATATTTTAGTAAGATCTTTACTAAAATATGATCATATTTACATAATAATAAACCACAAGGTTTTGCGAACGCCTCACAGGTCCACTTTAATATTGTCTACTTTCTAAACAATTTTACTTGTAAATATAAGTATTACTATCATCCTGGAAAATTCTCAATTAATTATTCATATCCCCATAAGTTGGGTCAATATGTTAAACAACCACATGGGACCAATAAGTACCTTAATTCAGACAAAATGGACTTTCAAGAGCTTCATTTAAAAAGAGTACATACCTGTGTTTCATCAGTGGAATGTAAGGCATGATGAAGCGCGAGCTCATGCTGCTCCCGCGTTCCGTAGTCTGCCCGTCTTTCCCCGCCACCATATGTGAACCCGCCGTGTGATAACTGCCAACGAAATATTGTTCTTATAACTATCCATAATTACTACGTTCATTTCTAAGCATTCTAACAATTTAGAAGATATCTCAGCTCTAGTTTTCCCAATATCATTAGATTTTTTATGATATTGGAGGGCAAACAAGCAGACTGATTTCCTGCTGGTAAGAAACTTACCACCTAGAGACATTAGAGGTGGTAATGGTGCGTAGCCAACCTGAGGCTGGGATGTTAGGCCTCATTTACTGGTTACCTTACCCTCCGAACCGGAACACGTCAACAGCTAGCAATAGTGAGATTTGGCGGCAACGAGGAAATACACGATACACTAATTTCTTCAAGATTATTTCATTTGTGCACTTTCACTGAACAAATTTGTATAAAATAAATTTATACACGAAATTTAATAATTATGAAAAAAATTCGATCATCTTTTATCTTGATGGCGCCAAAACTCACTTAACTCATAAATAAGATCTGTTTATGACTATATGTAAGTATCAGGCAGGTAGAAGTTTCACTAATGAACGTTGACAAGTTGACAAAAGGTGTCAAAATCGACTATGTTAATTCAATCATCATCTTAATAAATTAGCAGACGTGAGTTCTTGCCAGTAGTTCATACAATAAAGCCCCAGATCCAAAGCTATTATGACATTATTCAATGACATTATTCGTCCTCATCTTTTCAACGGTATTGTGCAATAGACCCCTACCGGAACATTTTAGGGTTAATCCGCCGAGTTAATCTTTTAAAGTGACTCTCTAATATTACATTTTGTGGCTATAATAACATTTATTGCTGACATTTTATGGTGAAAGAAGTAGGTTATAACAGAGAGTTTTAGAAATACCAGATAGGTTCCTAGATAGGTTTTAATGGACATTTTTACATTGCTAGCTGAACCAAGGTCCTGTTCAAACATAGTGATTACATACTCTTTGATAATAGCCATGGATATTGTTTTTTTTTTCGTATGAACCGCATGGTAATTACTAACATACGTGATACAACACTACTGAAAAATAAAAGTCAAAATTCAAGTTACATCAACTAATATTAGCTGTTACCAGCGGCGTTACCCGCGCGGTTTATGTCCCCTAGGAACTTTTTTTAGGGATATCCTATGTGTTAATCCAAACTACCCTCAATGTGTTTACCAAATTTTATGAAAATCGGTTCACCAGTTTTTGCGAAAACGAGTAACAATCAAACATATAAACTTTTGCAATTATAATATTAATAGGATAGGTTAATTCATTTTATTAAAATGAATTTTACAATAGAAAACTAATTCATTAAAATACTTGTTAGCAACTTCGCCGGTGTATAAGTCTTAATATCCGGTGACTTTCGTTAGGGTTTTTTTTAATCTCATAAAAAACTGACCGATAATTAAAATTGTTCTGTCTTACCAGTGGCGAGAGTAAATAACGCTTACGTAGAAGTTTTGTGCAAAACGATGCGTAAGCATGACTACAGTTTTGCATATTAATGAGCTCATACAACTGTAAATTTATTGGGAAAGAGACGTGCCGACAGGACCGCCTGCAGGTAAATAGTCCCCGATCATGCCTATAAAATGACTAGTTGGAACTCTCGACTTTGTCAATCGATAAAAAAAAATCGGAACAAAAATCGTTATACATACAAACAGTTTAAGCGCTCTCAACTGCTAAAGTTAAAAACTGTAGCGCAGTGAGAGTGCACCCTCTTAGGTAAAAGCTTATAATTTAAACAAAAGAAAAGAAGGACGATTAAGCCAACTTTGCTTTTTTTATTTGTAGCTTGTGGTTCCGGGATGTACATTTTAAATTAAGGTTTTTGAACTGAGTTTTCGAGTATTCAATAATGCATTTTTACGGATGGTACTACTCGTATATACCTATAATATTAGTAAATTAGCTTTTGAAGACGCACAGTGACCTTGTTTTTTAAAGGGTTTTTAATAAATTAATGGATTTGAGCTAAAACTCATATTGTTTCGGTTGCTAAGTTGATCATCAGCACGTTTTGATGTAAAAATTGACTGATTCAAATTTTAGATCAGAGGTTCCCAAACTTATTTCATGTAACGCCCACTTTGACAATTAGCAATTTTATAGCGACCTCTCCCTGTTTGTGCTCGTCAAAACCTTAATGATAATATGTTTGTCTCGGTTGGAGGAAATAAAACCATTTTTTTAGGTTTCCTTACCGCCCCTCTCTAGGTTTCGAGCGCCCACAAGTTTTAGTTTGTTACATTTCACCCTAAAGTTGTCTGGCAGAGAACCCTCTGAAGCGGTAAGACCGCCTTTGTGGACCTAAGTTAAATATTGTAGTGTAGAGAGAGTATTATTAAAAATTTTGGTGCATAATAAAGTATATTCATTCTTTCATTTGTTAAATTAAGATTACAGAACTAAAATAAAAAAAAAGCATCTCCACGCCCATATCTCTGAAGGGATAGGCAGAGGCACAACCAGGACACCCACGACTAGCCGAAGACACAATAATGAATATCACAAGTCCCACAATGTGATAGATGGCAAGCCTGTCGCAAACCTAGCACATTTCCAATCCAGAGCAACATTCTTTTGTCAGAAAATTGGAAAAACCCGATTTTATTTTTGTTGCCCAACTGAACCCGGGACCTCGTGCAGTCAAGTCCAACTGAACCGCTAGACCACAAACGCGATGAACTAAAATAACTTTGCATATTTAGGAGTTACCAGAAATATTGATTTAAAATCACAACATAACGACCGTCTTAGGGAACTATGTGCCCCAAACCCCGCGTGCCTTCTACAATCTTCACATACTTCGGCAGCCCCTGTCAGTAATTATGTTATTAAAAGACCCTCGTACATTCTGTATCAGGGCTCGTTGGGAACATACAATCACTTATCAGATCAAAATGTTTTGTAATATTCATTTCTAAATCCTGTTCTTTTGTTATTCATGTTATATTGAGGCGAAATTCTCGAGTTGCGACAAAAATGCTCAAAAGACCACTCCTTGAGCACTAATAGTATTAACAAAGTTTTTTTATGATAATGGAAGGCAAACAAGCAGACGGATTTCCTGCTGGTAAGAAATTCACGCCACCTAGAGACACGAAAGGTGCTAATGGTGCGTTGCCAACCTGAGGCCGGGATTTTAGGCCTCGAGAAAAAGTAAGTTTACTGGCTACCTTACTCTGCGAACCGGAACACGTCAACGGCAAGCATTGGACGTTATGGTGGTAGGAATAGGTAAGGTGGTGAATCACTGTGAAACTCTACCATCTAGTAGGATGTCACGGTGTTAGTGACGGTTACTACAATTACGAGCTGCCTGGCAGAAAGGTAGATGGTCTATTCTGCAAAAGATCCCTGACCAACACGGTGAACAACAACCAATAGCTTTGCAATAACCAATGATAAATTAAAGTATATCTCTTGTTTGCCTTTGTAATATCTAGCTGCACGGCAGTGTACAACCAAAGGCCTCACCTGACTACCTTTTCTCGAAGCTTCCGTATTTTTTTTCTGAATTTAACATAATTTAAAAAAAAAAACTAGCAAACACAGTATCCACCTTTCTGCGAGGCAGCTCGTAAAAGACAAGCCTAGGCTTACCGTCACTAACATTGCGACATCTGACTAGGTGGTAGAATTTCACACCTAGTTGCCCGGATTGGTACCACCACCATATCTATTCCTTGCCATTGACGTGTTCCGGTTCGGAGGATAAGGCTGTTAAACTTACTTTTGCTCGAGGCCTAACAACCCGGTCTCAGGTTGGCAACGCATCATTACCAGTTTTAGTGTTCCTAGGCGGCATGAATTTCTTACTACCAGGAAAACCGTCTGCTTGTTTGCCTTCTAACATCATGGAAAACAATGATCGCCATTCCCATAACCAACTAATCTGGATCAAATGACGGGATTCCAGAGAAATCGAAGAAAATACTAAGTTATTTTTGCTTAAACAATTTTTGATAATACTTAGGATTATTGAACTTTTACTGATCTTAAATTAGATATTTTGTGCGTCCATTTGAGTGTGTGAATGAAAAACTTACATGGTGTGTGTGTATCGCATCATGGTGGTCCCGATGGTGGCGTAAATGTGCATGTGGCTCGTGGTGGCCGTGGTGACGTGGCAACAGCTGTTGGGGGGCGTAGTGCTGCGCGTACTCAGCCCCCCCACCACCACTGCTGTATTCCATCCCATGGCCCTGATGATCAAGGTGAAAATGTTAATAATTATTGAAGTCTCCCCGTGTTGGTCCGGGCTCCTTTGTAGAATAGACCATCTGGCTTCCTTGCCAGGAGCTCCTAAAAGGCGAGCATAGGCTTACCATCACTAACACCGTGACATCCGACTAGGTGGTAGAGTTTGGCAGCGACTCGCCCGGATTGGTACCACCGCCTTACCTATTCCTGCCGCCATAACGTCATAACGTGTTCTGGTTCGAGGGTAAGGTAGCCGGTAAACTTACTTTTGCTCGAGGCCTAACATCCCGGCCTCAAGTTGGCAACGCACCATTACCACCTTTGGTGTCTCTAGGCGGCGTGAATTTCTTACCATCAGGAAATTCGTCTGCTTGTTTACCTTCCTATAACATAAAAAAAAGTCTATACGTTGCAAATTACTATTGTTATTTTCAGGCATCAATATTAGTTTTTTTAAACGCAAGCATTGTTCACTATTCCAAACAATTTTATTAAAAAAAGGCCTACCGCCAACCGGGCACACATCCAATCACAAGTAAATTAAAAAAAAACACAATTTCTCTTTGTTGCTGCACCTGGAACCCGGGACCTCTTGAAGTCAAATCCAACACCTGGACACTAGGTGTGGGACGCTAGACCACAGAGGTGAGTAATAGTCTCAGCCTATTTTTTTAAACATCTTCAATTTACAGAATTCATTTTCTACTGTTTAATATAAAAAGTTCTTTTAAGTGTCAACTTGCATGGTGTTCTGTGCTCAGTCTCTTACCTGCTGCTGGTGGTGCGGACTAGCTGGGTGTGCGGAGGGCGCGAAGGGCGGTGGGAAGTAGGGCGGCTGGAAGTCGGCGAGCGAAGGCTGCGCGCCGCGGAAGCTACCGCCGCCCAGCCCCAGCCCGCCGCCGCCAAGGCGCTCCTGTCGACAAACATACAATGTTACATTAGCTGTGTTCATTATACATGCTGCTATAAAACAAACTCGTTTTTTTTATGTGATTGGCAGCGAAGCGTACACGGCTGTCCTGATGGTAAGGCTCTTCTCCAACAATGGACTACTATCCATCTAATTAATAAACATAGACTAAAGGTAAAACCTGTTATTAAAGTCTTTATTCCACTATGATATAGACTATAATACGGTAATATTACGCCAAGTTTAAGGTATTAAACCTTTATACCTTATATTCAATAATACATACACACATATCTTCGCGCCACGTCCCTTACGAGAAAGGCAGAGAGTATCGAGTGTCAAATCTCACGGTTATTGCAGACCTTTCTGGCTTCCTTTACACTTATTACCCTTTTCATACAAACTCGCCCGTTTTCTCTTGATCCACCCACAGTTAAATACCCGAGAAATTTGTTCTTTAATAGGAAAGTGAAGATGCTGCTGTCCTGTAGCCAGGGTATGAATTTAATATACAAGTTTACCGGCTGCATAGTGCTCAGCACTATCATTATGACGGCAATAACAGGTAAGGCGTGAATTTACACTCGGGTAAAATGTTATACAGTACCTACACTACTCGTAGTCTTCTTGATAATCCCTCGTTTAACCAATGCTCATCACACCAGAGGGAGAGGACTGAGGAGTCGTACCAACAAGGTGAAGATACTTTAAGAGATAGCGTTATCATTAAGATATCAAATGGTCATGCTTCTTTTTATCCGGAATCTTAAGAACATATTGTAAAATTTTGTCTATTTCTATTCAACAGATTTCAAATAGGTAATCGATTCGACTGCTCGTTTGTTATTTACTACTCGGCCAATAAATAACAGATTTTGATAGTTTTTACATAGTGTGTTAGAAACTTAATTGTCTTTTGCTCAGTAACGGCCAATGTTAATAATGTATCTCAATCTAATGGATTTTAAGCAATCTAGATAGCTGCGTATTCGGCGGCCTATCCCATACCTAATTGCCATATTTATCCTGTCCACAGATATATTATTGGCAAGCGATAACATAAAAATGAATCAAAATATCAATCTTGGACAGCAAGTTTTGGATTAGGATTGATTATTAATATTGGCCGTAAGCCAACAATAGTGGCACTACGAGTGCCACTAATGTAGTACAACATACATACACCATATCGGACAACAAAAAGAAAATTGGATGTTTCCAATTTTCTAATAAAAAAAATTTTGCACGAGATAGGATATGTGCGTGGTTGGCGATAGGCTTGCCACCAATCATATTGTGGGACTTAGTGTCTTCTGCTAGTCGTGGATGCCCTGATTGTGCTTCTGCCTACCTCTTCGGAAATATGGGCGTGCAGATACTTTTGGTAATGATTTAAAGTTATTTAACTGTCGTAGCCTACCTCTTCGGGGAAATACTTCGGAGGCGGCCATTACGTGTCGGATTGTGGAACAGGAAGGACCTAATATACGAGTAAGTATAAGCCAGTCTCTAAATAAGTGAGCTAAGGTAAGCCTAAAATGTTGAGTTTTTTTTAGATATTTCAAAAAAAAAGATTTATTAAACATATAAAACATTAGTTTACAAATACAAATTGCACATAAACGACTGCTATAGTTGAAAACTGTGTCGCAGACATTTACGGTGATAGTGTTAGTTAAATATATGATTTGGATGATATACCAGCCTTTCCCAAAGTGGGCGATAACGCCCCCTTGTGGGCGCTGGAAGCCTAGAGGGGGGCGGTATAAATCTTGAAAAAAATGTTTTTTTTTAAACTAGGCGCAACAAATATGTTATTGAGGTTATTGACAAGAAAAAAACGAGGGGGGGGGGGCGCTACAAAACAACTGATTTTCAAAGTGGGCGTTACATGAAATAAGTTTGGGTACCTCTGATATACATGTTTCATTTTCTGAGTCTTTAACAATAGGTAGGAGAGGAATAATTTTAACACAATGCATCTGTGATACTCCTGGTGTTGAGGATGTCCGTGGGCGGCAGTGATCACTTTCCATCAGGTGACCCACTTGCTCGTTTGTCTCTTCTTAGATAAAAAAAACCTATTAATGATTTTTGATTAATATGAATATTAAATTAATAAAATTTAGTTCTTGTTTCAAACTTTTTGTGCCAGTTAACTTGCTGCTCTGTCTTCGTTAGGGAAACAAGATAGCGACGAGTACTAACGGTTTTTACACAAAAACTCTAATATTTAGTACTTATGTTAGATCAGTTTAGAAAAAATCGTGTAAACTGTAAATTTTTTGAAGTGAAACTTCTTTATCGGGGTTGTAAAAAAAATTTAGTGTAACATTTTTTCGTTACGCGTCACATTTTTCCGTTACGCGCCATCTTTTTCTTATCCCTACCACGCGTGATTTGAAGTATACTTTCTCCAGCGGAATAGGGATTGGCAAAAACTTTATCTAATTTAACTTTATTTAACTAATTTCTGTAAAGTTGCATATAGTAAATTATTTTTTGAAAAATAACGTCATAAAGAAGTTTCACTTCTTACGAGTGTACGCTAGTACACGCACACATTTTTTTTCCTGAGAAATTATCATTTATTTTTAAAAGACTAATTAGCGCTCATCAACATAAAGATAATAATCATTAATACTTAATGACCATCATGTTACGGCTGACTAAATGTGAAAGTTCAGTCATTATATTAGGTAATTAGATCATTACTTAATTAAGGATCACTACTTTTGTTAATTAACCAATTAAGTTTAAACATAAACTGTATATCAATGATAGATGTGTTGGTTGAGAAAAGAAAAATGGGTTTTAAAGAAACAACTTTATAAGTAGCTTTTTTGTTTATTTTATTTTTATGATATTGAAAGGCAAACAAGCAGAAGGATTTCCGGGTGGTAAGAATGTCACGCCGCCTAAAGACAACAAAGGTGGTAACGGTGCGTTGCCAACCTGAGGCCAGGATGTTAGGCCTAGAGGAAAAGTTAACTTACCGGCTACCTTACCCGGAACCGGAACGGCTAGCATTGACGTTGTGACGGCAGGAATAGGTAAGGCGGTGGTACCAATCCGGGCGAGTCGCTGTGAAACTCTACCACCTAGTAGAATGTCACGGTGTTACTGACGGTAAGCCTATGCTCGCCTTTTACGAGCTGCCTGGCAGGAAGGCAGATTGTCTATTCTTCAAAAGAGCCCGGACCAACAAGTGGTTTTTATAGACTATTACATTTTTACCGAGATTTTACCTATAAGAGGAGGTTAGCAATTCGACTGTATGTTTTCTGTATGTTTCGCGATTTCTCGGCCAAACTGTTTTGATGTTTTTTTTTGAAAATGTAGATCATGATATCGAGATGGTCTCATATTAATTTTATTATGATCAGACTTTATGATGTGTTTGAGTTATACTTAATAACGCATAAATCCAAAATTTTATCTATGCTGACGACATCATTATCAACACAATAATTATTCATTGTCATGTCGTCTACGAAAATTATCGTTTGTTTCCCTTGGCACTACTGCATGGCAATACTGGTAGTGTCGCGGGCAATTTTTCGTACCCATAGCACTACTATTTTATTAGTATATGGCTGATGAGACTTATTAGTGGGGTGATAATAACATTTAATTGGGACCATCTCTAAATCATTGCCGATTTATCAAAAAAAAAAAAACAAATCAAGACGTTGTAGTATAACAATTGCAGTCGATTTTCTGCATTATTTTTGCTTTAAGTATTATTATAGAATACCAGTCGATTTGGAGAACTTCATATCGCTTGACGTTAACAGATAATAACCAGTTTGCATGAGATTTTTTTTATAAAATTTTATTTTTCCTGGTTTTTCTCTTCATAAGGATTCCTTTTCCGTGCAATAATTAACACAATAAACAAATAATAGTGCAGTTATTCCTTCCATTCACACATTCGATGACTAAGGGAAATAGCGATTCATTTAACATATTACTAGCCGACCCGGCGAACAGTTACCTTTTAACAGTTTGAATCGAAAAAATAAAGTATTATTTTCCGAATTTTCTCTGCTATTAACCTAGTTTTTCTCTTCATAAGGACCTTCTCCTGGCAATAACCCACAGGTGATGCGCAAACTAAGGAATATAGCAGTTCATTTTATATAGATGAAGGTGATCAAGCTTACAGATATTTTGGTAGTGAGGAATTTACGCCGTTTAAAAAGTGAACAAAAATGTTATATGTGCGTTGGTCTTGCGAATGTCTCTTGGGTTAAGTTTATTTTACACTACCTTTAATACTTGTAAACTCAAGTGTAATACTGATGTACAATTACTTTTGTATAAAGTGTCAGATATCCCAGCCACAGGTTGGCAATGCATCATAACAAAGTATCTTGTGTGAGTAAGTTAACTGGCTATTCCTATTCTACAAGAAAGTAGCGAGCACTGTAGTTATGCTAGAAAGAATAAGCAAAGCAATAGTTCCAAAATGAGCAAGTTATCGCAAAAGACCGTAATTAGAAACATAAGGTTTATTGAACTTTTTTTATTTATTACATTATGGGTAATGAAATTTTATATCGCGTCGGCACGCGATCACCGAATTATAACTAATCAAATAAATAGTATATTATACCGCCTCCAACATAGTCCGGGTCATAGGTCAGAGTGAATATCTACATATATAAAAGAAAGTGTTGCTACACCATTTCTAACTCAAGAACGACTGAATTGATTAGGCTGAAAATTGGAGGGAAGCTTAGAATCGGGAGAAGGACATAGGATACTTTTTATCCTGTTCGATTGTGAGGAAATTGGGAAAAACAACATTTTAATTTTTCCTACACAAACTGAACGGGACTTCCCCGTGTTGGTCCGGGCTCCTTTGTAGAATAGACCATCTGCCTTCCTTGCCCAGCAGCTCGTAAAAGGCGAGCATAGGCTCACCGCCACTAACACCGTGACATCTGATTAGGTGGTAGAGTTTAGCAGCGACTCGCCCGGATTGGTACCACTGCCTTACCTATTCCTGCCGCCATAACGTCATGACGTGTTCCGGTTCGGAGGGTAAGCTAGCCGGTTAACTTGCTTTTGCTCGAGGCCTAACATCCCGGCCTCAGGTCGGCAACGCACCATTACTACCTTTGGTGTCTCCGTCTGCTTGTTTGCCTTCCAATATCATAAAAAAAACTGAAGTTTGCGGGAACAATGTAATAAGAATGTTCTAGGTCTTTCAATGCTGAGTATCATGATCATACATTTATTTTCACGCTGTGTGGCAAAAGCTTTGTGACGTAAGAATTCACCGTTGTGGCTCAAACCTTGTGACGTCATCTTTTACGGTTTACTAGTGGTCGCCCATTGGTCGAAATTCTACCATCTTGTTGATATGAACGCCATCTTCATTTCTCCAGACCAACTACTTTGTTTCCAAATTTTTAAGTGCGCCTTCTGTGATCTTTAATCGTTATTATCATCAATATATTTGTGTTGTCAAATGCATGGTAGTGTGGGTAATGTTTTATTTATTGATTTAATGTACTTTATAAGCATTATTATTGAAAAATATTAGCGTTCTGCACTTGTCCTACACATAAACTATAAGTGTGCCAAATTTTATACTCCTGCGTCAGCTCAATTTTCGTAAAATTGGGTTCAAAGATTTGGCATCACGTATTAATATATAGATTATATTCTAGGAAAGGCTGATATATCCTATGATTTAGGTTCAAAAACACTTCCAGATTGTTGTCTCGCTTTTACCACCTCGATCAGTATCACAACTATCACGCTTGCACATGCTAATTGTTAGAGAAAACCTTGGCGAAAACTAAGAGCTAATTAAATAATCCCAATTTTGTAGTAGTTTTGTGTTGTAATCACTATCACTTCATAATATAAAACAAAGTCGCGTTCTCTGTCCTTATGTGCCTTTGTATGCTTAAATCTTTCAAACGAATTTTGATGCGGTTTTTTTGAATAGATAAAGCGTTTAAATAGGAAGGTTTGTATTTATATTTTATACCTGTGCGAAGCCGGGGCGGGCCGCTAGTAAAAAATGAATCTAAATTATATCAAAAATTGTTTCTCATTAATTAATAGATATTTTTGCGATGAAAGCCAATGTTTTTAATTTTTTTTGTCGCTCATGGTGTTAATGTAAAAATGTTTGTGAGATTTGATAAATACATCAATTTTAAAAGAGTGTCTCTTATTATTGAATGCTTTGAATGTGATGTAGTTTTGTTATTTACTCAACCATTGGATTGGGTGTGCAGTTAAAAATGTATTCTTATCCTGGGTGCCGACTATAATAAAGGGAATTGAGGCAATGCGAACATTTCCACATAGGACGTAATATAGGATATAAAAAAAATAAATAATAAGAAAAGTTAATCAAAGTAATCCCGGGTCGGGCAACAAAAAGACAGTTTGGTATTTCAAATTTTCTATTAAAAAGAAAACGTTGCTCGGGATTGGATATGTGCCCGGTTGGCGATAGGCTTGCCACCTATCCTATTATGGGACTTAGTGTCTTCGGCTAGTCTGGGTGTCCTGGTTGTGCCTCTGTCTACCTCTTCTGGGATATGGGCGTGAAGATACTTTTTTCAAACTTAGATTTCTTATCAAAACCAATAATACCGAAAACGATCTTGTCAAAAACGATCGTTTATTTCTCACAACATTACCTATTCTGTCTTTCGTTGATCGACGGCATTTATTTGAAGGATTTTGTTAAACATACATTTTATCTAATAGTTTAAATTACAAATTCAAACTTTAAAGACAATCCAAATTTAAAAAATCGAACGCAATCTGAAGTATTATTACTTGTAGTTTTTTACGGTTAAAAACCGTGGGACTAAAACATATAGGCTATCAGCCAAACATTAAATCATTTCAAGTTACTGTAATTTCGGTATTTGCATAAATACAATTTAAATGTCATAAGTGCTCTGAATTCCACAAGATATACAACTTGTTTCTAATCTCTAAATGTTTCTGAGATACTTTTTTCGCAATTTGACATAGTGTTAGTTGACTAGTTGATTAAGCAAACATGAAGTAATAAAACTTTTTTCGTGAGTAATAAAACTTTTTTTTAATAACTCAACAATTTGGTTGGGTACTTAACAAACAAAGATATTAAATATCCTTGGACAGGTCACACAAATTGAATCTAACCTCAAAGTAAGCAAATTATATGCTTATAAATATTATTAATAAAACATAGAAATACTTAAATAGATACCAGAATAAATTTAATTAACGCTCAATCCTGGGAATGCAGATATCTAAATTTTTATCACACAAATGCCTTTTGCCGTCCGAAATCGAACCCGGACCTAGCGGTTGGTCTGTAAAGTTAGGCGTGTACTACGTTAGCCCCTCGACCAACGGGGTTTAGTAGTCCGGTGTCGGCGTTGACTAATTAAAGTTACGAGCTAGATTCCCGGGTCGGGCAACTCAAAATATTTATTTTCAATGTTTAATAAAAACTAGTAACTCAGGATTAGATATTATGTGCCCATTTGGTGATAGGTTTGCACCAATCTCACTGTGGAATTAATATCATTGCCTCTTCGGGGATACGGGCGTTAAGATACTAGTTGTGAAGAGTATAGGCGTCGAGTTTATCTTTATCAGGAAAACTGTCTATGTGTTTGCCTTTAAAACTGAAACACGGTAGTAGCGAGTACTGACGTTTTAGTATAATGAATAATGATGTCGATATTCAAATGTACTGTTACACACGTATACGTCTTCAATCAATCAATAATGGAATGTGTAATAGCTCGCCGCTGTATCTCTATTACAATGTAATATAAATTGATCGATACGTCTCATTAACATTCGAAATGGGCCAAGATTCGATTCCACTCCGAGTGCTAAGATGTAATAATCATGTCATTATTTTGTTGTTGTGTAAAACATTAATCTTTTGTATGTTGAGTCTAAATTTTAATACTTTTCATCGTCGGCACTTGGTGGGATTCCATTCTATACAAACTTATCAAATAACATTTGTACTTTTCCACAATACACTCCACGTTACATGTAACTGGTTTCAATTTTTACTGCATCGCCAGTGCTTTATAACTAAAGATAAATAAATCTGGCTGTTTTATTGCGACGTTCAGTATTTGATTGTTAAATATATAGTAGCGATATGTAAAGAGGGAAGGGTAAAGTAAAACATGTAGCCAAGTACAAGCGTTATAGAAAAGTGGCTAAAAATAACATATTATGTACTTTTCTTAGGGACACTCCGCCCCCGCCCATTTATAATTTTTATAGTATTAATAATAATTAAACATAAATACCGATTTCCTGATAGCAACGATGTCGATAAACATCATTGTTATCACTTTGCGGTCGGATGTTTAATCTCATCCGTAAGTAAATTGTTGACTACCCGTTGAACCGGAATATATAAGGTAGTACTGATCCAGGAAAGTCATTGCCAAAATCTAGTATCTAGTCACCACGGTGAGGTACAAACCGTCACTGGCTTCTTACGAGCTGATAAATTTGGCGTTCTGAATGTGACAGACTGTTTAATATTCACTGTCGTCATACTTATAACATCATATACTACATATCATACACTTTTAATATTTTTTCAAATTTGACAGTCAAGTTATCTAATTTGACTGTCAAATTATACTGTCATATGAAATCATATTAGATACATAATGTAGGTATGTGTAATGTACTTATAACTTATAAATGATTTGAATATCAACTTGCATAAACTGTTTCAGATTTTATAAATATAGTAAGTGTACAAAACACACTTGTAATTGTGTTGAAGTGAAAACTTCTTTAGCAGCATTGCGGACTTTTTTTGGAATGGGTAAAAACTGACGCGAGCTTAGAAGTTTTTACCGACGTGACCTGATCAAAATTTCGTAAGACAGCGCAGGCCGCTTGCGCGAATAAGACGGCACAGGGCTCTTGCGTGAATGTTCGTGTTGTAATATTTGTGTACGATAGCGCAATAAATGAATATTGTATTCTACCACATAGATGATAGTACTTTCATACTGATAATTAAATCAATTCGTGCAAAATTATTCCCTAACCATTCAAAAATATCAAAACTGCACAACGTTAATATTTAAGTTTTGACTTCTGCCGGCACTCCCGGTGTGCAACCCGTGTTTTTTTTAAATAACTCACTTGCAAAATGAAGGCGCTAAACATTTACAGGGCCGTCTGAAGTTTGCAAGGGCTTTAAAAATATGTATTTAAGAACTTGATAAAATAATACTCATACAAGTTCCGTTATTGCAAACATTTAGATCCTTTTAAAATTTAATAAAACAGGTTTTAATTCTCAAAAAGAAATTAATTGAGTATTACGGACGCATTTATCAACGATCTCTACAAAACGCTATGTCATCTACAAATAGAGGTTCCCATAAAAACTACAGTCTATTTGACGAGATCTAGTTTGATAGGTTCTTCAAAATGACTACACGTGCGAATTTAAATCTTAATTCCAAGCTATTTATTTGTACCGTATTCTAAAGGCTCGCACACACGATTTTTGTTTTTTTTTTTTATGTTAGAGGACAGCGAACAAGCATACGGCTCTCCTGATAGTAAGAGACAACGGTGGCCTATAGACAATATAGATGTTATAGGTGCGTCGCTGTCCTATGGCTGGGGTGTTAGGCCAATTTTGCAAGTATACTGGCTACCTTATCCTCTACACCGGAACGTGACAGATACTGAAACTTATTGATATCCCATTAATATCGTAAATGCGGAAAGTTCTAAAGAATTCAATTAAAACTTTTAAAGTTACGGAATATCGATAAATTTTACTTTATGGAAACTCTTATCAAATATAATTACAAACCAGAGAACTTATATTAGAACAAAAACTTTTACTACTTTATTAAGACTAGATATTGTTTGTGGCCATACTCGTGTTATATAGATATTTACTATATGTTTTTTTCCAACCTCTTTTTGTCTTTATACGTAAACATTAAACCCGTCACGTTTCACGGCTAATAAAAATGACCTATCCAAGATAAGATCGTGCTACTTTAGATCAGTTTACAAGTAACCGTTGTTATTTTTCAGTAATTAATAAAAATATCTTAGCAACAAAACTTTAGAATTCTTTTCTTTATCTGTAGATAAGTTATTCAAATTAGCCGTAGCTAATATCGGATATCCGATAACGGCACCCAACGGAAGCCTTCCCTCTCCTCCGAGACCTCTTTTCCGTCAGATGCGAGCCTACCGACGAGCCACAAACCCTTCAAACAACCCACCCAGTAATCAGAACGCAGCATTAAGTTGAGTTTTAGCCCCCCAGGTGACAGCCGTTGTAAATAATTCAACATTTGAATAATGATATCTCAGGCTTTGCATTCTGCTCGCTCACAAACTTTGTTGAAGTTGTAAAAACCAAGGAGTTAGCAACATAAGCCTTTAAAAAAACCAAACATTAACTCGTAATATCACTCCACTGTAACGTGAAAGAAACAAACATTCTTTTGTTTATAATATTACTTTAATGCTTTATTTTAATATCAACCTTCATATATATAATATGTACATTTAATGTGATGATTTACATAAAAAAATAACTACTGGAAAATATAATGGTTTCTCTACGAACCCACTTTGGAAGGCACTAGAATATTTACAGAGTAGGATTCTGCACGCCAATAAATATATGGTTGGTTAAGCTCGAATTGTGAGTTTGTATTTACCTACATACAGACGTACATATCTTCACGCCAAGTCCCTTACTGAGTAGGCAGAGGGCGTCGAGTGCCAAACCTCACGCTCCTGACAAACCTGTCTGGCTTTCTTCACATTCATTACCCTTTCCATACAATCACGCCTGTTTTAGAGATTTTTGACACCACCCTCGGATAATATCCGAGTGATCTGATCGTGGCGTGTCAACCTTGATCTCCCCGGGTACCTACATCCCTCCACATTCGCATTGTATATCTACTTTGTCACTCTTTCATCTATCATTCTTTCCAAATGACCAAACCATCGGAGCCTGCCCTTTCGCATTTTAACACCAATACTTTCTTTCAATCCCATTTTGTTTATGTTTAGAGTCCTTGTAACTTGCTCCTACAGAAGTACATAAGTAATATGAAATTGAAGTAGGATTTCCCGTAGGAGAGCTAAACATCAGCTAGTTATAATACAATAAATACTGCAGAATCACTGTCATCATTTTAAATCGAGTTGATCTGACTTGAATATGATAAAAGCGCACCAAAACTGTAAAAACCGACTCCAAACTATTTCATTAGGTACCGGACCGAGGTGAGTTGTGACAAAGGAGAGTTGTGACATTGTCATTTTTTGGGAATCTATAAACAGTTTGTGGAATCGCAATTTCGCACCTTGGACTTGATCTGATAAACGTATGCTATTGCGAGCTCAATAGCCATCAATAGGTTCCAAAAAATCAACGATCATAACTCACCTCGGTCTACCCTACTACGTCGTGATTTGGTAATGAAAAAAATGTTTCGTAAATGCTTCCACATAAATTTTATCAACATACTAAACTAGTAGTTTTTGAATTACTCTTAATAATGCTCAAAACTCAAAACCACTCGTATCAATGATAAAACTAATTTGGGACCTCGGCAATAAGACTATCTTTCTAAAACAGAACCATCAAAATCGGTTGGCTATTAGCCGAGTAATTCCGATTGAGAACCTCCTCCTTTTTTGGGTTAAAAAACTAAAGAGATATAGCCATATCACAGTAAAAAGTATCTTCACGCCCATATCCACGAAGAGGTAGGCAGAGGCATAACCAGGGCACCCACGACTAGCCGAAGACACTAAGTCTCACAATGTGAAAGGTGGCAAGCCTATCGCCAACCGGGCACATATCCAATCTTGAGCAATTTTTTTTTATTAGAAGATTGGAAAAACCCAATTTTCTTTTGGTGGCCCGAACCAATTTTCTTTTGGGTCTCGAACACGGGACTTCTTGCAGTCAAGTCCAACAACTGAACCGCTAGACCAGAGAGACGACGACGATATCAAATTAAAATATCAAATTAATATAACTTCAGGCCACTTCCGCATCATAAAATATTGAGGGTTGTTCATTTTGCCCTAGTTGTAAGCAACTAATGTTTAGTTAGATAATTTTTGTTTTTACTTTTTATTTTATTTTTGTGTAACAAAATAAATAGATAATGCAAAATGAAAGTTGCAATAATTTTTAATCTCGTTTACGTCAGCTTTCAAACAAAAGTTTACATCCAGATTGGTGATTTCGTTTAGGAGTTATGATGCCGCCGACAGACACACAGATGTAATCTTATAACACCCCTCTTTGTCCGTCTGGGATTGATAAAATTAATTTCTAGTATAAATTGTTTGTTATTTTTTTATAGGAACGATCAGCGAAAAACCTCTTGATGGGAAAAGATAAAAGTGGTCCATAGATACCAAACATGTTATACGTGGGTCGATGTCTAGTGACCAAGATGTAAGGTCTACCCTGGGGACCTGAACATGACAGAACTATTTTTTCATTGATATTTAATACGAAACAGTGATATTACAATTGTGATTGAAAGTTAAATTTTAAGAATAAATTGACATACACAAAAAGATTAAACTTAACTACTGCTTCAATGATATTCAAAATGAAAAAGTGACATTGAAATTGTAATTGAAAGCTAAATTTAAAGAATTAATTGACACACAAAAAAAGATTCAACCTAACTACTGTTTCAATGATATTGAAAACGAAAAAGTGACATTAAAATTGTAATTGAAAGCTAAATTTTAAGAATAAATTGACACACAAAAATATTAAACCAATCTACTGTTTCAATGATATTCAAAACGAAAAAGTGACATTAAAATTGTACTTGAAAACTAAATTTAAAGAATAAATTGACGTAAAAAAAATTTAAACCTAACTATTGTTTTGATATTCATAACAAAAAAGTGACATTAAAATTGTAATTTAAAATTAAATTTGAAGAATAAATTGACATACAAAAAAAGATTAAGCTTAATTACTGTTTCAATAATATTCCAAAAAGAAAAAGTGACATTAAAATAATAACTGAAAACTAAATTTTAAGAACATATTGACATACAAAAAATCTGTGCCTAATGTAACATCCTATTTTGTTCCCTACTTTGCAAATGAGTAAGTAAAAAACAATGACATGTTAGTATAATTCAATTAACATAATGTATATTTAATTCAGCGATTTTTTATTACTATATTTTGATTTATTACCAAGGGAGGCGTGATAGTACGTTGACTTGTAATGTAATCAGGCTTTCTATTTTACAAGAACAGCGACGCCATAACTACGAAAATATTGGTCACTGACAGGTGAGAACACGTTTAGGAATTAATTAATAACAATTCTTTTTTTACCCAACCGCGATTGTGGGTTATGTTTTCGACCGTATGTGTGGGTGTGTGGAATTTTATATTACTTGCTACAACCTGAATGAAAGATTAAAAGTACGAGCTATAAATAAATAAAGTATTGACGGCGTGAGCATCTAGAGTCACTTTTTTTTTATTTGACTGTATTATTATTTTAAGGTAGTGTATTCCTAGTCACATGGGTTTAATATCAAACTCTGAGTTATGTTTTAACATCGGGTTAAGTTATGTTATATTAGATCTAAATTAGGGTTAAATAACTTAATTCATTCGAGCTGCTTCCCCTTGGCTTAAAATTATTAAATACAAGGTGATTTAACTCCATGCCGGATACTAAATCGAAGTTAAACATTTTACCCAGCCACTGGGTTAATAAAAGTACAATCGACCTTTATTAAATTTAAATAATTTTATACATTGATCCAACTGTGTCACTGTCGTTTATAACGATTAATAATAAAATAACGTTTGCCGGGACAGCTAGTGTATTTTAAACATGTCTATACATTGAAATTTCAACAATTAAAACTGTAAAATATATTTTTATCAACCAAACCGCAAACGCTACCTACAATATCAAAAACCTGCTTCGCTATGTAGAAAATCTCCATAAAAAGCATAAACTTCAATTATCACATGCTTTATTACTGGTTATGATAAGATTATTATTGTTTAATTGCTGTCTTATACACTTTATTTTTCATATCTTCATTTCCAAGAAAATACATAAATTATTTTTTTTACTCTTTTGAATACAGACCTGTTTGGTTTAGTGGTTCCCTGTATCTTTGATCTGAGAGTGGTTCGTATTGGCATTGACCATAATATAAAGTCTCGAGTTCCAGTCCCAAACGGATTAATCAGGGAAGTCCTTGATTGTGCCTCTGCCTTAGGTAGGGAGAGGCATAACCAGGACTACGACTAGCCGAATACACTAAGTCCCACAATGCGGTAGGTTATGTGATAAGTGGCAACCTATCGCCAACAGGGCACGTATCAAGTGGCAAGTGGGTATCTTCACGCCAATATCCATGGGAACGCAGACAGAGGTACACGCACGATTATCCGAAGATACTTAGCTACCTTCTGATAGATGGTGAACGTAAACCTATAGCCAACCTTGTATTTATCTAATCTTGTTCATTTTTTCAAAGATTTTAGGATTCTTATTAACTACCTTCTAGTTTAAAAATCGCTAAATGATAAAAACCAAAGAGTCCTTACCGCTTTTGTATATCTTTTTATAAGTTACTAGCGGCTCGCCCCAGCTTCACACGAGTATAAAATATACATATAAACCTTTCTCTTTAATCACTTTATCTGTTTAAAAAAACCGCATCAAAATCCGTTAAGTAGTTTTAAAGATTTAAGCAAACAAAGGACATAGGGGCAGAGAAACCGACTTTGTTTTATACTATGTAGTGATAAGTCAGTACAAAAAATATATTTAAAAGTATCTTTACGTCCGAATCCCCAAAGAGCTAGAAAGAGGTACAACCAGGGCACCCACGACGAGCCGAATGAACTAAGTCCCACAATTCGGTAGGTGGCAAGTCTATCCCTAACCAGGCACTTATCCAATTATTTTTTTTTAGTCTTATGTCGGCACTTATCCAATTATGTAATCCAATGTTATTTTTTATAAGAAAATTAAAAAAAAAAACATTTTATTTAGTTGCCCAGCCCGGGGATTGAACCAAAGGAAAATTTGCCCCTAGTTCATCAAACAACTAAGAAACCAACATAGGGAGAGATTTTCCTATGTGTAAATTTTATCTTCGAAGTAGTAAAATCGTGTTTAATTGCGGAAAAAGCCGCGGAGATTGGGTAATTAAATATTAGTATTTTTTTTTTATTTTAACACATACCTGCACCTCTATCACGCTAGACAAATCCACGTACGCCACCGCCACGGTTTTGATGGCACTTAGCAAAAATATCCTTTATTTTAGTTATTAAAGAACACAATAACTTTAACACATCCACTCTTCAAGTATGTATTACGTCCTAAACATCTTTCCACGTTTGGTTTTTTATCTTTGTGTGTTTTTTTTTCAATTAATAGTTTTCTGACATTTTTTTTGTTTCAAATTTCATGAAATTTTTATATATATGGTATATAGTTTGAAAAGTTGTAGGTCAAATATTCGCCAAAAAATTAAACAGTTTTTTCAAGACACATTTTTTTTGCAATTCCTTTAAGATAATAAGATCGCGTTTTTATTTTTTGAAGGCTATTGCTTAAGTTCAAAATTTAAACTGTGTTACATTACAATCGGTCAAGCAAGGCTCGACATATCTTTGATGTAAAGCTAAGTTGCGGTCATAAGTTTGTAATTTATAAATACTTAACGAATATCAGAGCAATTAATTAGTGAAATCTATTGATAATAATAAATTTAAAATCTAACGAAATGCTGTCTTCTAAAATGGATTTATTAGATCTAATAAATAAGTTTAAAATGCAAATATTCTAAAGGATTACCGATAACTTAAATACCAATAAATTAGATTAATTAATTTTAATTATTAGTTTTTAATCTTAATTGATATAATAAATAATCTGTTTATTTAAAATAAATCTATTAGAAATTCTTATTTGATACAAAATTTACCTCAATGATTTTTTTAAAGTACGCTATTTCTGTTTTTTATCACTGCTTTGTCTGCTTATTTCATTTTTTTTAAAACGGTTAAATATGCCTTAACATTTTTTTTAATTCATCTCAATTGAACAGGCTGAGAAACAATGTGACTTGTGCCTTTTTATTCAAAAGTTGACAATTGTTTTCGCGGCAATTTTTTTTCTACTAATACGAGACTCAATACAACAATGTTTATAAACCTTTAGTTTTTAATTCTTTGCAATGAATTTTGTTATTACGTTTGAGGAACCACAGAGTATAACAAGTTCACAGTTAAACTAAGTCAAACATCAAATCTTGTACTTGTATCAAAAGTAATGGTAAGTGCAAATGCGCGAACTCAAACGTGTAAAATTTATGATCGCGCGCGTCGCGTGCTAGAAGTCAACTGCCGGAGGGCGGTCCTCCCTCGGGGTATGTGTTTATGGCCTTACGATTGATACTCGATGACCCTTTTTATTATTCGAAAGAACTACTACGGGTTATAAAGTGAAATAATGTGTATTTCTCACTACTTTCTAAATACATTTATTTATTGTTTTGTTGAAGCTTGTTGTATGAAAATTAGTTTCTGTGTTTTAATCTAGAAGTCGGATTTTTTTCTTTTACGTTTAAACAGTTCAGACATTTTCAATATTTTTCTTACTTGTAAAAAAACAATGGTTTCGAAATTCCCAAAGTTCTTTCTTATTTTTCAGAAGCTTAGAATTGAGCCTTCTTAGTAAAAAAATTAATGCAAAGACATGTGTACTATGCAGTATATAGTATGTATTTTTACCTACGTTAAACGTTTAAAATAAACTGCAAGAATAATAAACTGTCATTTTTTTTAAATTAAGGTACAATTTATAACTAATACACCATTACTAATAAAACAATACTTAGTCAATTTGTTTTACCCAACTTATATTCCAAAAAGTTTTCTTTATATCACACACGTGACATTAAGTAATAACATAGAATCGATTCAGTGCATTTCGATATTCGAGCTGTTTCGATTTAAAACACGTAGTAGTGTTTTCCCCACCCTCAGGCGATCGCTAATTATTAGGTACGGTATACGTTTTCCGATTGGTCATCGGCTGTTCGACTCTATGTATGGCTAATACAATTGAAGATGTTTCGCACTTCACTGAACTCGCTTTAAACACACTTAATATATTTATGACATGCACTGCGACTTCGCTAGCTTGTAAAATACTATTTAGCTATCCCTCAGGATCTAAACCGGGATAGCGGTACCTAAGTTATGTTTCTGGCGTAGCTATATATTACAAGTATCAAAATTTATCACAATAGGTTAAGGCAATTAGACATAATTAATTAATAAAATTTAGTATCTTATAATATATAAATATATACAAATCAATTGCTGTTCGTTAGTCTCGCTAAAACTCCAGAACAGTTGGATTGATTTAGCTAATTTTGGTTTGGAATCATTTGTGGAAGTCCAAGGAGGCTTTAAAAAAAAGGAAAAACTTTGAGGAAACTAGGAATAACATTTTAAGTTTTTCTAAACAAACAGAACAGGTCGAAGTTCGCTGGGACAGTTAGTCTATAATATTTATTATTACTGTATGTAGACGATGCTGTACTTTTAGAATTTTCATCATCTGAACCGTGAAGACACTGGTCATAGTTATGAAAGACGATTATGAAGAGAGAGGCCTATCTAAGGAAGAAAACCAAAACAATGGTATTTGAAATAGACGTAAGTAGTTATAAGCATTTAATAGTTATAATAGATGATGTAGTGGTGAAACAAATGAATGAAATCCTTACTCTTAATAGTGCTTTTAGATAATTACTGGATAAAAAAATGCCGGTTAAGATAATTTTTGAATAAAGCTTTTGTTATATAATGAGACAGCGAACAAGGCGCTATTCTTATGGTAAAAACACCCGTGGCCTATACAGATTTTAAAATATTTGGGATAGCATATTAGTGTGTTTTTACGTCATTTATTTTTAATATTTTTTGTTTGTCGCATCGAGGAAAAAATACTTGATAAATATCTATAACATTTATACAAATAAATATTGGTAATTAGCTTAGTAAAAATTAACGAATTTAAACTGTAATAAAATTAAATCTGCATGTGAAATATTTTTAATAAAATGATTGCTACGTCTTGTATATGGATACAAAATCCAAAACTGTGATATATTTTTTTGACTATTACTTTGTATGTTTGTTCACTTATCTGCAAAAACTATTTATCCTAATTTTACCAACTTTTGTGTAGTAATAACTTATAGCCCGGTTAACATTTAGGACATCTTTTACCAAGGGAAAATCTTAATCCCATTACTAACAATGAAAAGTCACTTTTGTACGAAGCCGCGGACAACAGCTAGTATATCTTAAAAATTGAATGAAATTAAGAAAAGTAGCGTAATTTATAAATATTTTGATAGACTTATTCTTCGTTCATGGCAACACAGTTTATTTGACGTGAACACCATAGGGGTCATCCAGGGCATCCCTTATTCTGAACGAACGCGTTTCCTAATTCGTTCACATTTGTTCAATATCCGTTATTTAGACACCCTTCTCTGGATTTTCATTACGCATCGCCTGGGGTTATGTACTCTACATTTATTAACAGAAATCAATATGTATTGGGGTTCCGTATGTGTCAAAAAGATACAAAAAAAAAACTCTCGACAAATCTTAAAATGCTTTGTAAAAACCTGCAGGTAAATGCAAACAAGTTAATTTGACAATGATCTCCCACAAACCATATTATATAATATATCTAATCGGTCCTTTCAAAAATTATAATGCTACAAACAGAAACACACACACACACACACACACACACACACACACACACACACACACCCACACACACGCACACACCCACACACACGCATTCACGCACGCACGCATGCACGCACACACACACACGTCAAGCTAAACACCTACTCTTTTTCCGGTAGCATAGTTTATGATGGTAAGAAATATGCGCAACGTATAGGTACTAAATATGTTAAATGTCCTTGGAAACGGACCAAAGGCTTCTATGTAAACCTCTCGTGTGTAAGTCATATGAGTACTTGATACCCTGTTTAAGCTTTTCAATTTAAAATAGAAAACAATGAAACACAAACAAACAAAAAAAATATATGGCTAGGGTGTAAAATAATTGCTTTATATTTTTAATGATATCCAAACATAGATATATTTATGCAATGATGACAACATATTGCATCAAAAAATAAAAAAAATCTTGATCTAGGCTGGGTATCTGAAAACTACACACTCTTTTACTTATATTTCTTTTATTATACATAAAAATACGAATCCATTCATTAAACACAAAATGTAATAGTATTGTATTGGGATAGGGACAATTCCATCGCCCGCTAGTGGAAAAGCTGCTAAATTAGTTAACTGGCGGAATTAGCCAGACTATACTGGTCGACTATATTGGTCCGCGTGTATGTATACCTTCTTACTAATTCCTGTCAGTATAATCAACACTGTTGAATGTTGAAATGTTTCGATGTGGTAGCCGGTAAATTTACCTACGTAAGAGGTTTAACATTTTTATCTTAAGAGCAACGCACAGTCATGGTCTTTGATATCATTTTTATTAAGGTTAAAAAATTCATCTTGTAATTTATAGAAATAAAAAAGTTTATCATAGCGATCAAGAATACAGGTCTCTAAATAATAACAGACAATCGTGGTCTGTAAACACAATAGATGTTATAGGTGCAATGTGCAAGTCTGCCGGCAAGGCTAAAGAGGACAGGACTCAACTCGGACAAGTCGCTGCGCATCTCTCTACCACCACAAATAACATTGTTAATGACCCATTTAACTTATGCTTGTCTGTTAAGAGCAAACAGGAAGAGAGGTAGTTGGCCTACTCATAGGTCCCGGACCAACACAGGTCTTCTTGTTGGCTTTTATATTTTATCATAAAAATAATATTGTAATCTGTGGTCTAGCGGTCCAAATGTTGGACTTTACTTCATGAGGTCCCGGGTTTGAATCCCGAGTCGGGCAACAAAAAGAAAATGTGGTACTTCCAATTTTCTAATAAAAAAATGTTGTTCGGGATTGGATATGTGCCCGGTTGGCAATATGCTTGCCACCTATCACATTGTGGGACTTAGTGTCTTCGGCTAGTCGTGGGTGCCCTGGTTGTGCCTCTGCCTACCTCTTCGGGGATATGGGCGTGAAGATACTTTTTACTGTGATATGGCTAGCCGAAGACACTATCTTCGGCTAACCGTGGGTGCCCTGGTTGTGCCTCTGCCTACCTATTCAGGGATACGGGCGTGAAGATACTTTTTTTTAAATTTTTTTATAATATTGGAAGGCAAACAGACAGATTTCCTAATGGAAAGAAATTCACGTCACCTAGAGACACCAAAGTTGGTAATGGTGCGTTGCCAACCATATGTAAGGCGGTGGTACCAATCTAGCCGAGTCGCTGCGAAACTCTACCACCTAGTCAGATGTCAAGGTGTTAGTGACGGTAACTCTGAGCTCGCTTGTTACGAGCTGCCTGGCAGGAAGGCAGAGGGTCTATTCTACAAAGGAGCCCAGACCAACACGGGGAAGTATACATTTATAGTAATTGTCAGAACTCGTTGAAAAGATTCCGTATGTACTCGACTTTCCATGAAAGCTGCAGCCAATTAATAACTACAATAAGACTTAAAAATGAATAGAAAAATAAAATGCATTATTGCCGTTTCTTTTGAACACGCACGCCAATTGGACGGATAGCCCGAGGCAAGATGGCGGGGTGCCAATGTTGCCAGCTTCTCGTCCGGAAATATGAAATTTATTAAATAATAATTAGTCCTAATAGAGCTCTGAGAGGTCTTACAATAACAATAAAGCCTTTTATTTATTTCCATATAAATGTTTATCTTATAATTATATTCAGTTACAAGATTTTTTTGAAATTTATTTACTTAATTTTATAATAATTTTATGTTAATGCATTAAGTAGGTATTGTACCAACATTAATATAATATGAACTTTGTCTACTGTGATATTAAAATATGCAAATACACAAAATCTATATTTTAATTCGTGATGCCAAAACTTTGGACCCGTTTTTACCAAAATTGCGAGGATGCAGGAGCATGAAATTTGGCACTTATGTGCAGGAGAAGTGCAGAACGCTAATATTTTTCAATAATAATGCTTATAAAGTACATTAAATCAATAAATAAAACATAACCCACACTACCATGCATTTGACACACACAAATAAATATATTGACGATAACGATAAAATGGATGACGATGGTAACGATGGCGCACTAAAAAGTTTGGAAACAAAGTAGTTGGTCTTGAGAAATTAAGATGGCGTTCTTGTCAACAAGATATTAGAATTTATTATGGTCGAATTTCCACCAATGGGCGACCACTAGCATACAATAAAGACACAATGTGTCAAAATATACATAACTTAATAAAACTGAAGATGGGTGAATTCTATTAACGATATTTTTAAAAAAATGGTTTCGGCAACTAAAAATGTACATCAGAACACAGTTTGAGCATTTTTTGAAGTTTGTCGGTCTGTCTGTCTGCTTACCTGCTGCGATTCTAGTCAAATCTACGTTGCCAAACGTAATTAATTTTGCCTGGGGTTTAAGAAAAAGATTAGAAAAAAATAGGTAAACAATTATTTATTTCTTACATATAAACTGTAATGAGCTTTAAATTTTAGGCAGTATGAAGTTCGCCGGGTGGACTAGTATTTAATAAAATAAGATAGGTGTTCATTATATTTGTTGTTACTTAATTTGCCCTATCTACTAAAAATATCACCATTTCAAACTTAGTCAAGAAATAGCAAAACTAAATCCTCGGCAACAAAAATATATTTAGTATGACATTTATGTTCTTTGCGAAAATTTAATTTATCAATTAATATTTTCTGCAAAAAAAATATTTATGTTGGTATAAATATTTTTTTTGTATTAATGTAGCAAGAGTTTTAGAGGCAGTGATTTAAGGTTAAAAAGAATTTTTATATTTAAGCAAATTGCCTCTGTAGACTAGAGGTCTGGTGCTGGCATTAGGTACATGAGGTCTCGATTTCGATTTCCAGACCAGTCGAAACACTGTGTTTTTACATTTTGTAATATATCACATTTGTATATATGTTGCCTATGCCTATCTCTTCGCAAAATGTCGTGAAAATACTTACTTGCTTAAATGAGGGCAGTATAACATTATTTTTATAAATATAAAGTATTTCTAATCAACCAACAAAAAGGAAATTGGATTTTTCCAATTTTCTAATAAAAAAAAATGTTGGTCGGGATTCGAAATGTGCCCGGTCGGCGATAGGCTTGCCACCTATCACATTGTGGGACTTAGTGTCTTCGGCTAGTCGTTGGTGCCTTGGTTGTACCTCTGCCTACCTCTTCGGGGGTATGGGCGTGAAGATACTTATTTTACTTATTTCTAATCATTTTACATTGTGAATATCGTAACGCTTCTATATGTGTTGAATATAAAAGTTCAATAAATAAATGATTTCCCCAATGGTAGATATTTTTTTAAAAATCTTTAATTATAAATATTATAGAAAGTTTTTTGAATCGTTATCTTGAATCCAATAAAAACAATCTTAATACTCATTAAAAATTCAAACGCTTGATTCTCATTTATTAGGCGTGTTGGAAAAAGAGAAATATCGATATCGATTTAAAGTTTATAAGATAATCGCGATATGTTAATGAATTAGATATACTAGATCGTTTCGTTTCGTTGTGCCCGGTTGGCGATAGGCTTGCCACCTATCACATTGTGGGACTTAGAGTCTTCGGCTAGTCGTGGGTGCCTTGGTTACCTCTGCCTACCTCTTCGGGGATATAGGCGTGAAGATACTTTTAGTTCGTTTCTGTATGAGTGTAACATGTATATTTTTTTTGCGATAAGACAGCGAACCATCTCCTGACGGTAAGAGACAATCGTGTCCTATTGACACCATAAATGTTGTGAGTTGGTGTCTAGTAGCCATTGTGTTGGAAAATAGTGCTAGTCTACTGGCTACGTTACCCTCTGGTTTAGAACATGACATTGTTATTATGGCGACAGGAATAGATAAGGTCGTGGATTTCAAACACCACCAGTGGTGTGGTTGGTTATTACCTACTTGACCTTTGCTCATCTCCTAATATCTGCCCGGCAGGAAGGAAGACGGTCTATTCTACACAGGGGACTAAGTGGACATAACGAGAAATATTACATTGAGTCCTATTTCATCTAAATACACATACTGTAACTTTTAATATCTATTAAGTGTATTGTTACATTAATTTAGTTTTTGTTTTTATACGAGTCATTTGATTTAATAACTCATTATAATGTTAAACCGAAATTGAGCGTCTATGTCTGCTTAAATAACCGTTGTTACTACATTGATTTCAGTCACATTCTGTAACAGTTCAATCCTAAATACAGAAAAAAATGAACTTGACTGGTAGAAGGCTTTTAATTTAAAGTCTGTTTTCGTTACTTCATACTTCACTTTCAAAAGAGTAATGAATAAACTCGATATCGATAATGTAACTAATGTACCGAACACATCACTATACTAACTGACAAACGAAAGATGACAGAGGCCTTTGTTAAGATACTTTTATGCTGCCAACTAATCGAAGGCTTGGGTGAGAGTTCAGCATCAGGGTGACGACCTCTTTAGTAGCTACTGCCTCTACAATTTGTATGTCAATTATATGAATAATACAGTCAATAACAAACTCTTAATTTGAAATTCTCATTAACCATCTTGCATTAAATCACATGACAAATAGAACTTCGTAATATGGAGAATGCTTTTTGCAATGCTTTTTGCCAGTTGTAAAATGGATTAAACTTAAATTTTACGCTTTTTTATTTTTCAAAATTTTGCAATAGGTCATTGCTACTGATATGAATGAAAAAAATGGCTGTAACATACAGACGGATGGACAGAGACATGAAGTCTCTAGAATTTGAATACAGAACTGTTTAATTCAATGTATTTGTTGTAAAAGAAATAAATATGTAAGTACAACTTAATTTTTATGTTACTTCATCATTAGGGTTTTCTACATATATAATAAATAAAACATCTTTACATCCGGGGATATGTGTAAAGATAGGCATAGGTGCAGCCAGGCTATCCATGATAAGCCTAAGATACTAAGTCCTATAATGTGACAGGTGGCAAACCGCGACAAACGCGCACTTCCAATACCAATTCCAATTTCCCCGTGTTGCTCCGGGCTCCTTTTGCAGAATAGACCAACTGCCTTCCTGCCAGACAACTCGTAAAAGGCGAGCATAGGCTTACCGTCACTAACATGGTGACATCTTAATAGGTGGTAGAGTTTCGCAGCGACTCACTCGGATTGGTACTACCGCCTTACCTATTCCTGCTGCCATAACGTCATGACGTTCCGGTTCGGAGGGTAAGGTAGCCGGAAAACTTACTTTTACTCGAGGCCTAACATCCCGGCCTCAGGTTGGCAACGCACCGTTACCACCTTTGGTGTCTGCTTGTTTGCCTTCGAATATACTAAAAAAAAAACAGGCTATGTTTTTTTCTTTGTAACCCTGCTTGGGATTCGAACC
>NJDC01000030.1:164804-216303 GCA_002245475.1 Calephelis virginiensis | reverse complement strand
TACCACCTTTGGTGTCTCTAGGCGGCGGGAATATCTTACCATCAGGAAATCCGTCTGGTTGTTTGCCTTCGAATATTATAAAAAAAAACAGGCTAAGATTTTTTTATTACAAAATTGTAATTAAATCGTTTTTTGTAACCCTGCTTGGGATTCGAACCTTAAGTAAAATTAATTAAATTGAAAAATATTTTAAAACCTTGGGGATGCTGTAAAGAAGCGAAAGCTATAAGCTTAAGTGTAACAGAAAGAGTTCAATAAAATATACTGTGGAAAAGTACATGTGTTGTTTAAAGCTGCGTATGCAATGAAATTCTACCAAGTGCTAGCGCTGAAGAGTATTATTTGTATATACACAGTTTAAAATTATTTTAGGAAAATTTTAAGTGTAGGTGTAAAATGAAACAAACTAAAAAAATAATCATGACATCAAAATAATTGACGAGTATTCTATGAAATCACCTTTGTTGGTTATGAAACGTCATAAATAGGTATCAAAAACATCATATGAAATTTTAAGGTTGCCGGTGTATTACCCGTTACATTCGTGGAAGTATGTGATTGATTCCGTGTCATTTAGGGTTGCCACTTTTAGATAATTAAAATGTAAAATTTCCGGAAGCAAATCTTTTTATAATAAAGTTATTTAATACAAATAACTGGTAGATTCGATTATGGTAGTGCACAATGTGTAATATTCCTTCAAAATAATCATAAATTGTTATGAACTAAGTATTTTTAAACGATGTAATAAATTAAACAAGACATAAGTTTGTAGTTCCAGTGTAAGTCATCACTCGCAACCGGGTAAAAATAGAGATAGAAATCCTTTGTTTTTAGCATCACAACATCCATATGTCATTTTGCCAATCAGTATATTTTTGAAACAAATATCCTTGGACTAATTACACAAATTGATCTCAACCCAATAAAGCAAATATATATGCTTGTGTTCTGGTTGTTATACAACGATACCAGTACATAGAAATTTATATAGACACAAGTGAAATTTTAACAAACACTTAGACCCAGAAATGATAACCCCTCAGCCAACGATGCAGTAACTTAGGTTAAATTTTTCCTCGTACTGATCTCCTGTATAGAATAAACCATATCGACTTTCCAGGCTGGTAGCTTGTAAGAGGAAAGCAAAGGTTTAATGGGTTATTAGTAACAAAACCTTTCGTGGTAGAGTACCGTGTTGTAACTCGTCCAGATCCACTATCTTATCGATTCCTGCTGCCACACGCATTGTCATTAAGTTATACGTATTGGCCTAATATCCTGGCCACAGGATACCGACGTACCTACAACATCTTTGGTGATACAGACAACGTCAGGGAGTTTCTTATAATCTTTCAAAAAAAAAATTAGAAACTAAAAAGTGTTTTGGCAACCCTATTCAACGCCTATTGTGGTCAGATGTTCAGATTATTACTACATGTTACAGCTAATTCTATTACTAACTCTACGCAATTTTATCCGAAATCTAATATACGTATGCTCGATCGTCTTCCAAACATTTTTTTTTATTTTGATTAATCTTAATTGGAAATATTTTGTAAAACCTGTTATACGTGGTAATATAAAATGATATGAACTGATTTAGCTCTCACGCGGGAGCCCGTTTAGACATTGGGATAGCAAGTAGTTAACTCTTTCTAATCCTGTCTCAACACATATTATACTAGCGGTCCAAGTCGGTTTCGCACGGTTATGAAATATACATAATATAATCACTTTATCTTTATTTTTAAAGATTTAAGCATACAAAGGGACATAGGGACAGAGGAAGCGACTTCGTTTCATACTATGTACTGATATACACATTACATTATACGTATTACCATTTCTTAATCGATTTACTCTGGTAAATTGATACCTAAATATTTCTATGTATGTACAAAGTCGTCGCCAAACATTCATAAAGCATATTTTAATTTGCTCTCTTTGGGGTTAGATTCAATTTGTGTAACACGTCCAAGGACATTTATTATTATTATAATCATTTATCTGTTGTAAAGTGAAAGAAGGACAAACAAACAGTTGCAATTTAATTTATAAGCAAAGTGTATATTACATTATCAATAAATTTTATATCTTCTTACACAGGTTGATTTAGAGATGAAAATTACGTAGAATGCGAATTTTTGTTGAAACTTTTAACTCATTCGCGCACAGAAAAATTTTTACGAGTTTATGTTGCACCTTAATTTGTTAATTATATGTTTATTTTTGTAGCAAATAAATAAAATAAATAAAGAAGTTACGCGTCATATTTTTTTGTCCGCGATGGACTTCTACACTAGTAAAATATTTTTTAATTTAATTTACACAGTATGTAGTGTCAGCCTCTGTGGTCTAGCGGTTCAGGAGTTGGACTTGACTGCATGAGGTCCCGGGTTCGAATCCCGGGTCAGGCAAAATATAAAAATTGGGTTTTCCAAATTTTCTATTAAAAAAATGTTGCCCAGGATTGGATATGTGCCCGGTTAGCGATAGGCTTGCCACCTATCACATTGTGGGACTTAGTGTCTTCGGCTAGTCGTGGGTGCCCTGGTTGTGCCTCTGCCTACCTCGTCGGGGATATGGGCATGAAGTATGTAGTTTAATCCAACTTGAGGTATAGGTAACTTACATTTCAGTTTATAGTAGCAGAATTATACATTTTTTTAAAAACAACTACAAAAACTTTTGCCACAGCAAGCCCGGTCTGCTGGTAAATTTGTATAAAACTGAATCGCCAAAATGTATTTTAACCACATAACCACCGAACGGTTAGATCGATTTAAAAATGTTAGCTTTGAATTATTTGTGGAATTTCAGGCATGGTTTAAAAGTGTTGAGATGGTTTAAATAACAAAATGAGAAATAATGCATAAAACGCCATTTTGATTTAACTAGGGAAAACAATATTTTAATTATTTTTCATACAAACTGCATGGGTGTAACGTAGTTTGTCGGGACAGCTAGTCTGTGTATATATTTATAAACGCGAATCTATTACTATCAGAGGAATCGAGTGTCTACTATAATTATGTTAACTTATAAATTATTTTTAAATCTATCAATTGTATTGTCTTTAAGTTTATACATTTTTGGGTTTTGGTTTTTAGTACTGAGTTCCGCATATTGTTGAATAAAATTGGTCAATTTTGGTAAAATTTTATTGAATGTAATATGTAAAAAAAAAATATGGTAGTTTATTTGGTAAAATCACGATTATTGAAATGTTCATAAAGAAACTGCACAGTGTGTTTTCTTGTTTCCGCCAAATCTCACTCTTTGCTACCGCTTTCTCGAAGACTTTTAAATAATTTTAATCCCATTTTACGTAATCGGGTAGTAATTTGATGCAAATTAATTAAACTTCGCGAATGGCAGATGCTTACGCCCTTGCCAAAAAATAAAAAAGAACAAAACTTTATCTAGTCCTTCTGCTTTCTTTTTTTTTAAGTTAATTTGCCCCTTTCTGGGGCCGGCTAAAACCTTTAGGCCATGCTGCCACGTCTCCCGAATTAATTATTTCTTTCATTGTATTCATTAGTCACATTCACGATACACTAATTTCTTCATGATTATTTCATTTGCGCACTTTCACTGAACAAAATTAAACTAATTCCCACCTAAATTAACTATTTTTCCTCATAATTTACACTAAATTCAATAATTGTGAAAAAATTAAGACCATCTTCATTAACGATGGCGTCAAAACTCCTTCTTTTTTCTTTCTTTATCTGGTTTGGCATTCGCGTTAGCATTTTGCCAGTAGTCAGGTAGAAATTTGCATAATATTTATAAAATCAGGCTTCAATTATAATTAGTCATAAGTCGTCAATAAGTTATGTCAGGATCTTGGGTAAAGCGGTGGCCTCATTTCTCAAGCTCATAATATGGTTAGATTTCGCGGCAACGAGGAAATACACGATACGCTAATTTCTACATGATTATTTCATTTGCGCATTTCCACTGAAAAAAAATGTACAAAATGCCACTAAAATTGACTAATTTCACTCAATATAAATACGAAAATCAATAATTATGAAAAAACTTTGACCACCTTTTCTCTCGATGGCGCCAAAACGTCCTTCTACTTAAAAACTGTTTAAACATCTATCACTTTTATAGAAGACAGTGATTATATTTTATAGCTTATTTAAGTTGTCACATAAAAACTCTTTAAATTACTTAATCTGCCTAATTGACACTACGTATAAGGTGTAAAAACATAAAAATACACCTAATTGCCTAATTTCAAATAGGATAATTACGCACATGGCAAAATGGTTATTGAGTAATGTTTATAACTAGATTGATTTGGGAGCAACTTTCTATACAAACGAGTATGTTATATGTACTCGTACAGTAGGCAATAGCATAATTGCTGTTTAAATTGTTTAGGCAACTTCCAACATTAAATCTAAAATAACAAGGGTTATATTAGCATGTACAAATTATTGTATTATAGGATATTTGATAAGTATGTGTTACCCAATTTAGAATATGTAAATCCAGTTTTAGAGCATAAATATATCTGTGTCGAAATATGATAAACGATCTCAAATGGCGACGGTTATAGACGATATTGCGGTTACTTTTTGGAGCTCTAATTAAAATTTGAGAAATTGAAATGACGTTTGTGGTATTTGGTAGTTCAAGAGAAACTGGCACGTTTGTGAAATTTGATGTGGAAATTGAAGTTATAATGAACATATATAAAACTTTAAGTACTTTCACGCCCGTAATTTCAAAGAAATATGATAGGGGTGTAACAATGGCACCCACGACTAGCCGAAGATAAAAAGACCCACAATTTCATAGGTAGCAAACCTATCGCCAATCTACACCTATCCAATCCCGAGCAACGTTGTTTGTATTAGAAAATTGAAAACCCACATTTTTTGCCCTCATGAAATCAAGTCCAATACCGAACCCCTAGAACATAAAGAGATGAATTTTTAAAAATGAAAACATAGAATTTGTAAAAATTTATCTTTAACTAGCTGTCCTGGCGAACTTTGTTCCACCCGTTCAGTTTGTATGGGAAAAAATAAAATATTGTTTTTCCCATTTTCCCTGCAATTTTCCCGGTTTTTCTCTTCTTAACCTTGTCCTGTTAACAACTAAACCAATACAAAAATAATTAGCCAAATCGGTCTCGTCGTTCGGAAGTGTTGAGCCTACCAACACATTTAGCTATTCATTTTTTATATTATAGATAAGCACAAATCGAAAATTAAATTACTAAGTGGAAGGGTTTTGCTACAATGTTACACAATGAAGTTAGTTTAGCAACCCAGCTCCAGGTTGGCAACGCGCAGTTCCGGTTGATCTCTGTAGGTAACATAAATTCTTACCAACATAACATCTGTCTCATTATTTGGTCCCAAACCCGGTAAAAAGATCATATGTACTCAAATGCACCACAATCAAGGTTTACTATAACTTGAATGTAACAGTAGACACATCTCAGTCCGACATAACTGTTGCCCAAATGTTTTCTTCCGTCTCTCAAAGCAAATAAAATTCTTTTGTAGCCGCCTAGATGAGATACTGCTATGATATTTATCAAATACGTGCCCGCTTATGTGTAAAAAACACAATGGAAGTGTGGAATGAGCTGGCCATATATTATTGTTAGTCGACCGATAGTCTATTAAAATTATTCATTACTATTGAAACTCGAAACGATTTTCGAAATCGATCTTTTGTTTGAAATTATTTACAATAAAGTAAATTCCAAACTATATTCCAATACATTTAGTTTTTACGATTTCACGGCTAAAGCGCTAAGCCAATTTTTATTTAAATTTACTTGAATTTCTAAAAATTTAAAGACTCAAAGACATACATTCTGGTTAAGTGGCTCTTAGAGAGCGAAAACCTTAAAACACGAACAATGGTGGTGATTCTGCTGTTCACAAACTAAACTTATTTTAGTTGCAGTCTTTTTTTTAATGAAACTAAAACATGTCAGACATGTCAGATTGGTCCGGAATGATTTCCGAGTGATACGTTAAACGTCTGTAGAACCGTCATGTACGGTCTAATCTGACAGCACTAAAAGTGATTTGTCTCTTTCGATTACTTTCGTTGAAAGAAGATAGCGATATTTTAAAACTAGTTAAGTAAGTTCGCAACAAAATTAACACCAATATCACAAGTATCAGCTGTTTACGCATATTTGTTTTACTGTGGCTCACGCACAACTGCAATATCAAATATCATAGTGGCATTATTGAGTTTTAGGCAATTAGTTAACCAAGTTTTTATTCTACAGTAAGTAAGTAAAAATCATATAAAATGATTTGCTAAACTGTTTAATTAGAATGCTGATTTTAACTAATTTTGTTCTTCATGTAGATTTTTTTAATTACGAGTTATACGCCGTTATAATTAATTCCTATTATTTCGGGTGTATGAGTTTATATGTGGACTTTAAATTGTCGACTCCAAAAAAAAACCGTTAAAATCGCGATACAAAAAACAGCGTTGAAGTTCAAAAGATTGCTGATGTTAAAGCTAAATTCAGTAAAATTTACTAAACCCTATGGTGTCTATTCGGAAAAAATATTTAGTTTAATCAGATTTTAGATATCTAAAAATAAAATACTCACATATTTTTTTGCGTAAAGACAGCTTACAGCATCAGATCACAAATTCTATTATACGAGTGTTCAATTGAGTTTAAGATTCTCGACTCGAAAATAGACTTCGAAACATCGAGAGCCGATGGTAGTAGCATAACTGCTTCACAAACGTGATTATTACACAGAGGCTAAGCGTGGGCGGCGAAACTCCTTAGCCAATGTGTTTTGGTGTTTTGAGGAGAGCAGTTTAAAGAAACAAGCCATTGCAACACGACAGGTTATCTAGAATTTGTAATTATGTGTAATAAATCATAATATCGACTTTAAAATCATTTTAAAACTTAATTATGATGTTCATGAATAAATGAGATTGGCTTGGTCATTTAATTTAGTGTGACACTTGTGTTAAATATAAGTACTTCTTACGTTGTCGGTCATAAAGTATATCTAGTTTAAGCCACTTACGTATCATTACCAACTGACCTACTTTAGTAAACATTACAGAACATAACAGTCGCGAGCATCAAATTTATGGCAATGGGAAACGGGTTAGGCATTGGTACGAATGTTGAGATAGCATACTAATATAAGGAGCTACCATATCCATTTTTTTCGTATGGAATTTAAGTAGGTAGTATCTTCACGCCCATATCCCCGAAGAGGTAGGCAGAGGTACAACCAAGGCACCCACGACTAGCCGAAGACACTAAGTTTATGGAATTTAAGTAGATTTTTAAAGCGAAAATTGCGTTTTGAAATTTCAAAGCGACTTATAGATTTAGTTGTAGTGTACTAAAAATGCTGTTTTATTCAAAAAGTTCCAATCCTTGACAGTTTGAACTTCAAATAATAAAAAGACGATTATAAAGTAACTTATGTTTATGTCTGCCGCAAGTCTCGAATGTTGTCCAAGAAATGCAGCAACATCAAACATAAACATATGTATTATTTCGAAAGCGTATAATTATTTTTCCAAAGCACACCATAAAATATTATAGGCGCCATTGAATGGTGTTGCCAGAGTAAAAACTGTCCCGTCAAGTCGCTTGACACAATTATCAAGAGGTCGACAAACTTCGACCAAATACAAATATTTTTCATTGTGAAAAAGCTGTTAAACCGTTTCTGTTAAAGCGTGGGCGGAATGGGAAAAAAGGGAATGGGGAATGGAAATAAAATCTTTTAAAGAAAGTTTTTTACCTTAGACAGGATTTGACCCCGTGACGTAAGAGACAGATAGAGTATCTTCATGCCCATATCCCCGAAGAAGTGGGCAGAGGCACAACCAGGCACCCACGACTAGCCGAAGACACTAAGTCCCACAATGTGATAGGTGGCACAAATCCAATCCCGAGCAACGTTTTTTTATTTTAGAAAATTGGATAAACCCAATTTGCTTTTTGTTGCCCGACCTGGGATTCGAACCCGGGACCTCAGGCACTCAAGTTCTACTGAACCGCTAGACCACAGAGGCGATTAAGATACAGATAAAATATATATCCGAAGTGATAGATAGACCCACACCCAGGGCACCCACGACTAGCCGAGGACACTAAATATCCAAACCCGAGTAACGTTCTTTTAAAAAATATTTTTTTGTTGCCTGACCAAGGGATCGAACATGGGACCGCTACACCATAGTGGCGATTACTTACAATAGGAATGTTTGTCTGTATTGTGAACTTTAATCATTAGGTGAGGTGACAATGAGGTGTATTTTGGCACTAGGGACACTATACTAGTTAATACGGCTTTATCCTTTTTATTGTGTCTGTGGTATCAAGGAGCCGGATTGCCTCGATATTCATACAATTCAAAATCACTTGCTTGTGTGCCTCTACTATAAAAATAACTGCATTCTAAAAGGTGATAAGTGCTAAGTAAGTGCGTAAGACATTTTTATTGCACCGCATTTTACATGTTACACACCGCACAAAATGATAATACTTGAAATGCCAACCGAAAACAAAATCGTACTTTTTATCTGACCCTTCATGTGTACCTAGCGGGTTCTGTAGTATTATGTCAGAAAATGTATCTACTATTGTTAATAATAAATAATAATAATAAATATTTTTTTATACTACAACTGTATGTTGAATTAAATTAATATAAATGTGTTTTCTTACGCTAATTCAAAATTCACGCTTTACGGGAAACGCTTTATTTATTTTTTATGAGAGCGAACAATCATACAGCTCTCTCTTGATGATAAGAGATAACCATATTTTTAAACTATCGGCCCGCCCCGGCTTCGCACGGTTATGAAATATACATACAAACCTTTCTCTTCAATCACTTTATCTATTAAAAAACCGCATCAAAATCCGTTGCGTGGGGACATAGGGACAGAGGAAGCGACTTTGTTTTGTACTATGTAGTGATGAAGAAACACTTGTACTATTTTACATATGTTTCTTCATTTAAAAATATGAACACATATTTGGAAGTTTTACCAAACGCCGACGATGACGAATATCAAATTTATGTAAGACTAGACCTGCGGCACGCCCGCGTTTTCGCAGGAACCCGTAGTGCGATCGGGATTAAAAGTAGCCTATATGTTAATACAGGTCACAATTTATCTGTGTTCCAAATTTCAGACAAATCTGTTCAGCCATTCGAGCGTGAAAGAGTAACAAACATACACACATCCTTAACAACTTTCTCATTTATAATATTAGTAGAATATAACCGAGGCCTGTATACACCACAGATGTTACAGGTGCGTCGCTGTCCAATGGCCAAGATGTTACGACTATTGTGCAAGTCTTCCGGCTTACTTACCCTCCGGGGCGGAACATGACAGAGATCCCTACCCAGGCAAGTTGCTCCACAGCACTCTATTACCAGTGGTCTTGTTGACAATAACCTATATTCTAACGGCTAACCTATGCTTGCCAAATGTGAAATGTAAATTAGTTGGCTGGTTCGGATCTGTGACGTTTATTTTATAATTTTTCTTAAATTATTTGTGTAGTAACTATTGACAACTTAGGTATAGCAGAAAAATATAAGTAATACGTCCTGGAATAATAATATTGAACCTGACTGAATCCTATTTATACTATCTACGAACTTTTTTTTTATGAAATTGGAAGGCAAACAAGCAGACGGATTTCCTGATGAAAAGAAATTCATGCCGCCTAGAGACACCAAATGCGGTAATGGTGCGTTGCCAACATGAAGCCGGGATGTTAGGCCTCGAGCAAAAGTAAGTTTATCGGCTACCTTACCCTCCCAACCGGAACACGTCGTGACGTTATGGCGGCAGGAACAGGTAACGAGATGGTACCAATCCGGGTGAGTCGCTGCGAAACTCTACCACCCAGTAAAATTAGTAAAAATATTAGGGATGAAGGTATGCATGAAATTATGAATTATATATAATATAATATAAATATATTATAATATAAATTATGAAAATATAATGATAAATATCCGTGGATAAGTTACACAAATCCAATCTCGCCTAAATGTAAGTAAATTATGTCCTGTGTAATAAGTGTTAGTCAATCATACTAATACATAGAAATACTTTAAAAAAATACTTAAATAAATTTGATAAACACCTAGACCAGGAAAACGCAGACACCTAAATATTCTAATCTCTAATCTAAATAATTTTCGAACTATTGAAGTGATTTGGCAAGTTTTGAAAACTAATTCAAATGCCTGCCCCCGTCGGAAATCTAACCCGAGCCTCGCGTTTGGGCAGGGTAGTTAGGCGTGTAAGTTAAGGCTGCCACCCCTACCAATATTAGCTTCGTCAGCTCCGCTCGTCACTTCGCTGACTAAATATGTGTAATTAGTATATATAGTAGATAACTATGTAGTTAGGCTGTCAGTTATAATAAAGTTTTTTTTTATAATTAATTGCTGGTCGAATCCTTAACTAGCCACTCGACCAACGAGGCGATCAAATGAAGGAATCAATATGAAGGAACCCTAAAAAGGATGGTACGCTCATCAGTGCGACCCAGTTGCGGCAACCTTTGCGCTTGGTAAGGAAACGGACGCAGACTTGTTTGACCACAGTGTATGGAAATCAGTATAACATAAATTAATAAATGATGAAATGCTTTTTTGTGCACATGTAATTTGACAAAATAAGAAAGACTTGCGGATATATGTATTAAGTAGACGCTCTCAAATTTAAGGGTAAGTTTCCCCCGTGTTGGTCCGTGCTTCTTTGCGGAACAGATCATCTTGCTAGGCTGTTCGTAAGAGGCGAGCATAGGCTTACCGTTGCTAACACCGTGACCTAGGTGGTAGAGTTTCTCAGCGACTCGTCCGAATTGGTATCACCGCCTGACCTATCCCTGCCGCCATAACGTCAGTGATTGACTTTGACGTGTTCCGGTTGGGAGGACAAGATAGCCGGTATACTTACTTTTGCTCGAGACCTAGCGTCCCAGCGATTGGCAATGCTCTATTACCACCTTTGGAGTCTTTCGGGGTCCTGAATTTCTTACCATCAGGAAATCCGTCTGCTTGTTTGCCTTCCAACACCAGAAAAAAAATTCAGTTTAGGGCTTTAACAGGAGATTCAAAATAGCTACGTTAATATATCATTGTTAAAAAGATAGTGCCTTTAAAAATATAACATAGATACATAACTTTACGAAAAGATTAAAAACAAAGTAAAATAAAGTGCCAACACAATTTAATTAATTGTTACGAAATGTTACATGTTGATGAATTATATGCCAATGAGAAGCGACATACTTTGTTGAAAGAAGGTTAGGTCCTTTTCTTGTTTTTTTACTTTACCTGTTTATAGCCTTGTAACCTCTTTACAATTTAAGTGTTTTAGTTAACTTTATTATTGTCAGCAATACTGTGTGCCTACATATTAGATATATATGTATTCATTGTATAATATTATTGAGCAACTCGTACTCCCACAAACCGCAACAATTGATTAACAAATTTAATAAAAGGTATAAAATAACGGCTAGATCTTACCGTCAGGAAAGCTTCGTACTTGCTCGTCATCTTCACTACATACTAGGAGTATTTAGTATATAATAAAGTAGCTTTTCGCTGTCTGTCCATATGTATACTTAGATCCTTTAAACTGCGAAACGGCTAATAGACCAAGTGATATTAAATAGGAGCGTTTATATGTTTAATAACATAGAAGTTTGTCTAATTGTGCGAAACTGAGACGAGCTTTTGGTATGCTATAAAAACATGCAAGCGCGATTGCACTTTCAGTTATATTAACGAAATTCCACATTCACGACAAAACGCTTTAAATAAATTTATTTTTTAAGTATTTGGGTGCAAAATAAAGAGTTATTTTATTCTATTCTAATGATTGAAGGCGTTCGAAGTAAGCGATTGGCGATTGATACCACCGCCTTACCTATTCCTGCCGCCATAACGTCATGACGTGTTACGGTTTGGAGGGTAAGGTAGCCGGTAAACTTACTTTTGCTCGAGGCCTAACATCCCGGCCTCAGGTTGGCAACGCACCATTACAACCCTTGGTGTCTCTAGGTGGCGTGAATTTCTTACCATTAGGAAATCCGTCTGCTTGTTTCCCTTCCAATTTCATAAAAAAATCTTGCAATATTATTACTACAAGAAATTAGATTATCACGCCTTGTAATGAGTATATTTAAATTGTAATTAAAATTAGTCATATACTGCAACTTTTACACTGTGATTCAAAATATCTTCAAAGAAAAGTAATATTCGAGAAATCGACCTTTAAAACGGCTTCATTCTTGTAAAAACAAGTTACAAATTAGCGGTTCATGTACTCCATTCTTTAAATTGACCGTTAATAAATTTTCCTTATTTTCCTTCATAAACCTTTTTTTAATAATCTGTTATTTTGTCTGTGGATTGTTGGTATAATATTCAAAGGCGGTTTAATAACCTCCAAATATGATTTAAATGCGATTTTGTAATGTCATGTCTGTTAAGATAGTGGACCGGATCTTGATACTGTCATTATGGTAACAGGGATACGTAAGGATCCTTACCTAAGTTGTTGCATAGTACTCCACCGCCAGTGCTCTTGTTAGTCTGTAATGATCCAATTAAACTATACTCGTTTCTTAAAGACGTTGTTGACAGTTGTAAACACGCCTTTCAACAAAAGGTGACCTGGAAGAAAATTGTTTTCCATCTTCCGCTTATTATGAAATTTGGATTTGGTTTAGACCGTAGATTTAATCCAAATTAATCAATGTTTACAGTTAGTGCTTACAGCCATCTAGAACCCCTATAACGAGCTGTCAAATTGGCAGATGATGTACTCAGATCATTCGGATTAACACGAAGAAAAACGTATAAACTAAATGTAACAAAATTAGTATCTTCATGCCCATATTCCCGAAGAGGTAAGCAGAGGCACAACCAGGGCACCCACGACTAGCCGAAGACACTAAGTCCCACAATGTGATAGATGACAAGCCTATCGCCAACCGGACACATATCCAATACCGAGCAACTCTTTTTTGTCGAAAAAACCAAATTTTATTTTTGTTGCCCGACCTGGAAATCAAACCCAGGACCTCATGCAGTCAGGTCCAACATCTGGACCGCTGGACTACAGAAGCGATAAATGTAACATGTTAAAGAACCTGAATTCAAACCCAAGACCATGCACCATTAGACCAGAGTCATGTGGCTTAATTAAAACGTAGAATACCGTCGTTTAGGTTGCACAATCTCTTGTCACATCAAATCGATAATCTGACACTGACTGACTTATTGTTTGTGAGGAGTGAGTCACGATCTATTAATTTAAATGCTATTTGAAAACGATTAATCAACCGAACTTATTACATAAACATAATGGTTCCATATTTCCATCGGCACTTGGTGTAACTCCATTGTGTCTATTTTGCGTTTATTTTGATAGTTTCTCACTTTTATGCGTGGAAATCTAGGTACTGCTTAAATTTGGATAATTTGGGCTTTGGGCACAATCCAGTCAGGCCTCTAAGCCCTGAAGAATTTCTTCGCCAGAGCCTTTCTTTATAATGCAAAATGCACCAGCATGCGACCCCTTACACCCAAATACTAAATTGGACCGAGTTATGCCAAAATGTACCAACTGTATAAGTTGATTACTTCGAGAAGACGGCGTCTAAAGTAAGATTTGTAATTATGTGTGATTCTACTATCTTTGTTAATTTATTATTATTATCAGTAAATGTCTTAAAATATTTTATTAAATTCAATGACCCAAAGTCATTTGGTACTTATTTAAATTATTACCTAGGGTTCACCACATGTTTTTGGATCGGTATAGCTGAATTCTTTTAGACTTAAGGACTAAGTCATAAGTGTGTTGGTTCATGGATTTTTTTGAGTCAAATGTAAATGTAGGATGGTTTGTTTTTGCTGAGTAGTAATATAGCACATCCTGATCTGTTTGGTGTCAACAAAGAGTATAATAACATACCTATACAGGATGGCGTCAATAACTCATTTTTTAACAGTTTGTAGGTTGGTATATTTTGCCATAATTCGGTCCAATTCTTTCTCTCTTTAAGTTTTGGCCTTCACGTTAGTATTTTGCCATTAGTCAAGTAGAAATTTACATCAAATTAGTCTTAAGTCGTCAATAAGTCATGTCAAGTTCTTGAGTAAAGAGGTGGCCTCATTACTCAAGCTCAAGATTTGGCGGCAACCAGGAAATACACGATACGCTAATTTCTTTATAATTATTTCATTTGTGCACTTTCACTGAACAAAACTGTATAAAAGTTACCAAAATTGACTAATTTCATTCAATATCAACACGAAATTCAATAATTATGAAAAAGTTCGACCATTTTTTCTCTCGATGGCGCCAAAACTCTTTGTCCCAATTGTACATACCCTTTTTAAATTACACTGACTTTTTTATGCATTTCTATCGATTTCTGCGTCATTTCTGAACCGATTTAAAAAATCTTTTATTAGTCTATATAAATAGAAAAGAAAATTGCGTTAGTTGCAATATTTATTACTCAAAAACGACTGCACTAATGTGGTTGAAAATGGATGGAGAACCAGGAGACGGACATAGAATACTTTTTATCCCGTTCGACTGCAACGAAACTAGGAAAAACTACATTTTCCCCCTATAAACTGAACATGTGAAACAAAGTACGTCGGAACAGCTACTTTTTTATGAAAAAAAAATAGCGTTAACAAAAAATAACTACTAATTTGATACATAGATAGTAAGGCTATCACTGTTTTTTTTAGAATTGACATTATTAGTGGAAGTATTATGAAATTATTCAAATTTTATTTTTAATAAAATTGTTACTTTTGATTATAAAAAAAAGTATCTTCACGCCCATATCCCCGAAGAGATAGGCAGAGGTATAACCAAGGCACCCACGACTAGCCGAAGACACTATATCCCACAATGTGATAGGTGGCAAGCCTATTGCCAAACGGGGCACATATCTGATACCGAGCAATATTTTTTTTATTAGAAAATTGAAAAATACAATTTTCTTTTTGTTGCCCGACCCGGGATTCAAACCCGGGACCTCATGCAGTCAAGTCCAATTGAACCTTCTGTATATCTAGATGACCTAATTATTGAAATAAATTGAAAAGGGTAGTTTCTTGCAATTTTACTGCATTTAAATTATCCAGCATATTATTAATTCTTTTGGAAGTGTTATGAAATCTATTTACCTACTACCTTCAATCTAAAAATATCTACAGTTAGGTATGTGCCTACTAGGCTTTTGTTTGCTGCGACGTTTTTGTTAATTATTGAACAATAACAGTAAATAACAGTGGTCACTCGGTTAATGTTATAAGGGGTTAGTTATCTTAGTTAGGTTATTGAAATTAGCCGTTAGATTTTTAGAAGATACTAAATCCTCCAGCCAGAGTGCCCGGCCAATGTGTAAAAGGACATGAGATTAAGACCACTTCGTAATCGTCTTTGTCTCGATTAGAAATGAATTAACATTTCATATAACGTGTGGGTTCTTTGTACGGTCTGGATTTGTTAATAGATAAGTTGCATATTAGTCTGAGTAAAAGTTATATAATGGTTTTTTGAAGTCAAGTTTCACAGTCTGGGTGGTAGAGTCCTGGTTTGGTGGAGCTGAGTATATGAAGTTCCGGGTTTGCCTCCCTGGTCAGGCGACTAAAAATATGTTCTTTTAATTTTTTTAAAGAAAATAACGTTATCTCAGAATGGGTAAACGATATTTTTACTACCTATAACATTTTGCGTTTTAATATCTTCAGATGGTCATGGGTGCCCCGTACATCTGTCTACTTCTTTACAGATACGGACGTGAAGATACTTTTTTTTTAAATCCTGCAAGACTGCTCTTGGTAGGTCTGTTCAGTGCTTATGAGTGTTGTGTTTCGGTTCGGAAAGTATGGTAACCGGTAAACTTACGTAAGAAGCTTCAGTTATGGCGACAAATAAATGTAAAGGCCGCTCCACACACATGCGTTTTCGTATTTGCTATATTTGACAACTAACTCTCATGTGTCAAGAGTGTATCCTACTAATCCTAATAATATTATAAATTCGAAAGTTTGTACGTTTGTTTATTTGCTTGATCCTTCACGCATAAACTGCTGAACCGATTTTCATAAAATTTGGCACACAAATATAGGGTAACATGAATTAACACATGGGATGGTTTTTATCCCGAAAAATGATCCTGTAGGACCATGAACCAAGCGGGTAGCGTTTTATATAACAGGAAGCAAACGAGCAAGTGGGTCACCTGATGGAAAGTGATCGCCGTTGCCCACGGACATCCGCAACACCAGGAGTATCACAGATGCATTGCCGACCTTTAAGGAATGAGTACGCTCTTTTCTTGTTCTATTTTTTTCCTTTATTGTTTTATTTGGTTAGGTATTTGACAAAAATAACTAATAACAAATACGGCTTGGTCATCGAATACTCAAGGCATATTAAAGGAGATAAGAACCAAATATACTGACCACATATTATTAGCTCACAAAAAAAACACACACACATACACACAAGCTGCAAGTGTAAGGTCCATTTGGTATAAACGTAGTGTTACATTATCTAAGATTTGGTACAGCAAATTATTTTTTGTAGCAAACAATAACGTATGTTTCTTTAGTATTAGATATGCTAGCAGGCGCTGGAGATATTACACATCCCTACGTAAGACATTTAATCGCAGTAAAACTATAAAAAACCGACATCGATTTCAATGTTGCACTATAAGTACACAATCAAGTACTAAGTTTTTATTCTATTTTTAAATTCTATTTTGAAATCCAAACCTTCTACTGATGCCATTCCAATGGGACTGCTCCAACAGCAGGCTCTTTCAAATTGAAAAAAAATCGATCAAGAAATGAAAGAGAAATCGATTACAATATATTAGTGTAATGAAACAAAAATGAAACTAGATCTGTACATAATATGTTTTTAAAAAAAAAATTATGGTGTTGCTGGACAGTTTTGGTCTGCGCGCTTTTGTAGAATTATAGACCATCTGTCATTCTGCCAGGCAGCTCGTAAAAGACGGGCATAGGCTTACTGTCACTAACAATCTTACAAGAGAGTTTCGCAGCGACTCGCCCGGATTGGTACCGCGGCCTTACCTGTTCTTGCCGCCATGTCAGTGCTTGCCGTTGACGTGTTCCAGTTTGGAGGGTAAGGTAGCCGGTAAACTTGCATTTGCTCGTAGTCTAACCATTACCAACATTGGTGTCTCTAGGCGGCGTGAATTTCTATCCATCAGGAAATCTGCGTTCTTGTTTGCCTTCTGATATCATTAAAAATACATAACCCAAAACGAGGATTATATTTTTGTGTCGGTGTGTTCACCAACATACATAAAAATACATGGGAGTACATACCTCCTCCACGTTCTTTCGGAGACTGTTAAAAAGTATTGGTAGCCTAAACCAATGGAAATAAAGATATAAGGGATGATGAAATTCCAAATGACATTTCAAAAGAAGTGCAGTGGCGAATATAACTATCATATGACGCAATTATTTTTTGTTTTGCAAGTAATAACATTGAGAGTATTTATCGAGTGGAATTTCTGAACGCGAAACAGAAACGCGTTTAAGGTTAAAATCGACTAAGCCAATAATGTGCCATTGCAAAAACATACCGATTCAAAAAAATAAAAGGAAGAAATACACACCTTCTCCTTAATGGTGTTCCATGCTGGTGGGTAGGATAGTCAGTAAACTTGTACATGAGGCCTAATATCTTAATAAGATAGCAACGCACTAGTAAGATCTATCGAGTCTTTAGTCAACTGTTATAATAATAATAATAATAATCGTTGATCGAGTGGCTAGCGTACTTGCCTAACTACATCGACTTACCGCGAGGCTCGGGTTCGATTCCCGACGGGGGCAGGCATTTGTGTGATGAACATTTAGAAGTCTGCATTTCGGGTCTGGGTGTTTATTAAATTTATTCTGGTATCTATTTAAGTATTTCAATGTATTAGTATCGTTGACTAACACCCATAACACAAGCATATAATTTGCTTACTTTGGGGTTAGATTCAATTAGTGTAAGTTGTCCAGGGATATTTATTCTATTTATTATTTATTTATTTATTGTACACAAGTGAAATAACACAAAAGAAGATTTTTAGGAAAAAATGCACAATAGGCAAGCTTATCTCGTGAAAAGATTTCTAGACCCCTAAAGAGAAAATTTTTACATAAATTTCCGCTTGCTTCTTCGCATTTGAAAACATAAAAATCATGAGTTATGCATAAATCAAAAACAGTAAGCTGTTTAAAAAATAATAAATTATACGTGTTACGTAAAACAGTGGTTTAACTAACTCCAAAAAGAGGAGGCTATCGATGTGACTATATTTTTTATATGTTTGTTACTTACGATTACGATACGATTACTTGGCCTATAACGAAACGACTTTGGTGGTTTTGTATTTGAAAAGGTCTATGATTTCGTCATTGTTGATGAAAATTTATGCATGATTAAGTATAATTTAAAACTATTAGTGGGGTGTGAATGAATGAATGGATGAATGAATGAGTGATACACTTTATTATGCACCAAAATTTACAAAATAATACACACTATTTCACTTATAATAATATTTAACTTAGGTGCACAAAGGCGGTCTTATCGCTTCAGAGTGATCTCTGCCAGACAACCTTAGGGTGAAGGAGACAATTTAAGTATGTAATTTGAAAAACTAAGGTAGGGCTTCATAAAACAAAACTTATGCTAATCTAATAAATGTATTGTGTAAAATTTGTGGGACCATCTCGGAATTAAAAACTATCTTCCGAGATAATCGCCTCTGTGGTCTAGCGGTCCGGGTGTTGGACTTGACTGCAATAGGTCCCGGGTCGGCCAACAAATAGAAAATTGGATTTTTCCAATTTTATAATTTAAAAAAAATGTTGGTTGGGATTGGAAATGTGCCTGGTTGGCGATAGGCTTGCCACCTATCACATTGTGGGACTTAGTGTCTTCGGCTAGTCGTGGGTGCCTTGGTTGTACCTCTGCCTACGTCTTCGGGGATATGGGCGTGAAGATACTTTTTTCTTCCGAGAAAATAATGATCAAATCGCGACTTGGATTTGATTTATTGCAGTTTTACTGCTCTTTAGTTATTTCATTTGAAAATCTAACTATTTTGGCGATAGGCATGCAAACCTATCACATTGTGGGTCTTAGTGTCTTCGGCTAGTCGTGATTCCCCTGGCCTCTGCCTTCCTCTTCGGGGACACGGTCTTGAAGATACTTTCTTACATAAAGTGCAAACATTACAAAGCAGATATACAATGCGAATGTGGATGGATGTAGGTACCCGGGGAGACAAAGGTTGACATTTCACGATAAGATCACACGGATATTATCCGAGGGTGGTGTAAAGAGTCTCCGAAACCGGCGCGTTTGTATGAAAAGGGTAATGAATGTGAAGGAAGTCACACAGGTTTGTCAGGATCGTGAGCTCTGGCATTCGATACTCTCTGCCTACTCCGTAAGGGACTTGGCGTGAAGATATGTATGTATGTATGTGCATAAATTGTGAGTGTGAGTAAGACTTACAGGTTTGTTTGTGTAAACCCAATCAATAGCCAAAAATTGTTTCAAACACAATTAATCGTTAACATCCGGCGTGCCCAGTTTTACGACTTTCTAAATGAATAACGGAGTTCCCTAGCATTCAGATAATGTCGACTTTTAAAAATGACTTGCTTAATCTGTGTTTATTGATTTAGATTACAGCATGCGGAATGTGCATTAAAAATACTTATCCATATCTAATTACTACGTGAAGGGAAAACTTTGCTGCTCTTTTTATAGTAGGGGAGCTCAGGTGCTAAATGTGTAGTCAATCCAGCGTCATGTTTGAACTACTAAACTTAGGAAATAATAAAGGTCATATGAGGTTTATATTTTAGCGGAGCGGAAGTGTCTAAAAGCTAGAATAACAGTGACTCGATGATAGTGTAGGTACAATGTATATATACGCACATTGTGGATTCCATGACAGAAAGGTGAACTATAGCTAGTGAACATAAGTGAATTGTTTTATAAGTTTTTGAACATTTTACTCTCGTAAGTACACAATTTTTCTGAATATTTGAATACGCATATATTAGCTCGTAAACTCACCGTCCTTTATCTGATATGTTCGAATATAATTTTCAAGCCAAAAAAATCCTGCATGTGAAACTTTATACAGATATTTTACTCTTAATGGAGGTATTTAACCATGGACGAGGTATCTCACATTCATAATGTAACCGGCCGAAGTATCTCGCGAAATCCTCTCTTGGCCTCCCCTATTACAAAAATAAATCAAATGAAATATATTTTACAGTTTTTGTATGGTGCAGAATATCGATGTTACATAATGGATAGCGCCCACTGTTGGCGGGGCGGAGCGTGACGGGCCGGGGCGCATCGCATTGCAAAGCCCACTGATGCGGGCCGGGCCGCATTGCATCGGCGCGGATTTTTGTTACTCAGTACCAAAGTAGAGCAATGAAATAGAGAGGCCATTCGACGTTAAAATCGTCAAATATGGAAAGTGGTTGTGGCAGTAGGTGTCGTACGAAACTTTAGCGTTGAATACCATAGTGCTCTTTTCTTAATAGTAATATCATGATCTTTGGTCATTGAAGGTTGCATCGGGGTATGCGCGCGGGGTGCCTCGCGGAAATCCGCCGCGGAAAAATCCGCGCCGATGCGCCCCGGCCCAGTGGGCGTTGCTCCATACAAAATGTATGCGAGCGATCAAGGCGGATTATTGCGCTGCGATGCGCCCCGTCCCGGCCCGTCCAACTGGGCGCTATCCTTAATAATGTATTTTATTTTAATTTTGGCACGGACGTATTAGCATCCGCCATTAATCAGGTGTTACTAAGCAAGCATCCATGAAATCAGAAACATCACATAGAGTGCGAGTTGGTGTACTTTGTGGTGGTATCATTGTTGGGTTAGCGAATGATATGAGAAGTTGGATTGATTCCCGAACCCGTACTCTATTCGTGGTCTGGTTAATTAGAAACGCTACATAGACGCGCACGATTTAACCGTATATACCAAAGTGGATGTTCCTCTTTTGTGTGTGTTTTTATCGTCAGAACAAGGTCTGTATATGTATTAGAAAATTATGAAAAAATGTGTAATTTAATTCGGTCAGAAATATTGAAAATGACTTAATTACTTCACAAACAGGGTTTTAAAGGACCTTTGAAGAAACAATCGTATGACAGTGCAAAATTCGCGGATCAGTAGGATTATGAAAAAGCATATCCAAATAGCAAATTGTATAAACCGCTGCGCGAAAAAAGAGAAAGAAGGAAAAATACAAAAAGGGCCATCTTACGTAACAAAAAATGTTAATCAGCATTAATATGGGTTACGGTGTTTTGCAAGAAAGTTGACATTTTCGTGTTCTTGTTTTCATAACATTAAGTAAATTGGTACAACGACGCTACATGAGGCGATTATTTTTATGGCATATTAAACTAAAATTTTCGTGTCACTTTCAATCATGGAGGCCAAGAATAAATTCCAAAATTCTTTGCATAATATCGGTATCAACTATTATCGTGTTCCAGTTTCGAGAGTTGGTAAGTACGTTGGTTGGCAACGTAATATTTATATCTCTGGTGTCTATATATTCCTCATGCTTAAATATGCTCGTAATATTATTATCTCTGGTGTCTATATATTCCTCATATATACATCTGCTATTGATTGTTAATCTTACCTACTGTAATCCTAATCCTATTAATATTATAAATTGTAAAAAAATGGATGTTTGTGATTTACTCTTTCACGCAAAAACGGCTAAACCGATTTATATGAAATTTGACACACACATAGAGAGTAACTGGGATTAACACATAGGATAGTTTTTTTTATCCCAGAAAAAACATTTTTCTCGGAAACATTATTTAGAGTAACGCCGCGGGCAACAGCTAGTTGTTTATATATCAGAATAACATATAGGACACAAATTAGACAAAAATATAGTTTGATACGCAGCGGAAGCCGCGAGTGTAAGCTAGTAAAAATATATCATGCTTTCAGGTGGAGCTGTTCAAATTGAGAACTCATAGTGAATAATATAGGTGAAGTCGTGCGTTAGTTAGAAAATTATTTCTAGTCTGCTTCAAAAGTTATTTCCGGTTCGTTGTAAGTAAAGATCTCTGATACTACTGATAGTAATCAACTACGGTACCAGATAAAGAGTTGCATGGGACTTAGCGTAAAGCCAAAAAGCTATTTTTTATTATGTTATGATATTGGAAGACAAACAAGCAGACGGATTTCCTGATGGTATAAAATTCACTCCGACTAGAGACACCAAATATAGTATGTAGTAGACAATGCACCGTCTTTCCCAACCGGGGGCCGGCATGTTAGGCCTTTAGCAAAAATAAGTTTACCGACTCCCTTATCCTCCGAACTGGAATACGTCAACGACAAGCACTGACGTTATGATGACAGGAATAGGTTAGACGGTGGTACCAATCCGGGCGAGTCGCTGCCAAACTCTACCACCTGGTACTCTACCACTCTATATTACATTACAATTTTTCAATCCAAAAAGGACAACCTCATTGCACTCACAGGAAGGTTATTTTTTGATTAACTATTTGAAAAACTAAATAATTCTTTAAAGAAGCCCATGAATAGACATGGCGAATGCCTGCGAAAAGTACTCGTTTTTAGTGTAGGGATGTGACGATGCTTGAGACTTGATAGTACATTTATAGCTTGTACCCAAGAATTCTGGAATATTCCACTAACGCAGATGTTAAATAGCAACTTGGTATTAGTCGTTGATTTTAATGACCATTTTATTGGTAAAGGGGTCAGCATACATGCTTAATGTAACAACCGTCTTCAACACTCAAGTTTGTTTGATGATAGGGACTGAGATTTGAGATGAACATATACATATAAATACATTGATATAGGTATGGGTATTCCTTAAATTTATTTCAATAAAAACTTTTACTTTTACATAATTAATTCAGTTTGGGTTTAAATCAATTTGTGTTTCTCTACAAATGTATATATTTTTTTATTTTTTTGGGCTTTTTTTCTCCAAGCGGCAATGGCTACTATGATATGCCGTAATAGGAAACCATTTTCTTTTTAGGTCTTTGCTGTAATCATAGATATCATAATACATTTAAAAATTACAAGAAATACTAATAATTCAAGTAATACTTAGTCTCAATACTAACCTTATCTCTAACTTCATTTTCATTCAAAAATTCACTTTGCATTTCACCATTCTTTTCACTATCTACGCTGTCACAATCCTTCAAAGTATAGTCATTCAAATCTCCATTCACAAGAGTAAGGACACTTCCATCTTCACTATGATTCGTATTTGATTCATTCAATTTATAATCTGTGATTAAACATTGATTATCTGGCTGACGCAATTCAAGTCTGATTGTTTTATTCGTATCTTTATGAATACTTATATTAATACAAGGTTGTACCATTTTTTCTAAAGCAATTTCATTACATTTTTTCCTTTTCAAATCAGATTTTTCTTTCAGCTTTTCGTTACGTGTTTCATGAGCTTCTTCTATGACAGTGTAATCAAGTTTCTTTCTTTTTATTATTAGGTTTTCATTTAAAATATCATCCATAGTTAAATTTTCTTGCGCTGACATATCGGGCAAGTTAGTTTCGTTAATTTTGGTCATCTTAGCTTTGTATCTAATTGATCACATTGTATGTAGCAGTTGGGGGTTATCTGTGTCTATTGTCGGTTTAACAACGCGTAAATCATCGACAGATCATTATCTATTAGATGACCGCTATTCAGAACCGATGTAACTTGACCTTTGTTTTAGTAATGAGCTGTTATTCTAAATCGATTTGCGTAAGCTCAGACTAGATTGGTCAGCTATTGTTGCCGGGTTGGGTAACAATCTTGAACTTTTACACGATTATTGGTACCATTACGTTTCGTATGAGAATGCTATTTTCTTTGATGACTTTTCTCTCCTTCCTTGTTTATTGTATAGGTGTATCCTTGTCTAATATTATTTACTTGTCAGTAATTTGATGAAAATTGATTATTGTTTCGAACACGATTCAATACACATTATAGCTGTTGTTTGTTTAAATAAACACACATAGATTTTGTAAATAAAAACACTTTATGAACACATTATGTTTAAATAAAGTTATATCACCTGAGTTTGCTAATTAAGAATCACTGATAAGGATTAACAAAATGACACATTTGCTTAGATTTAATCGATTTCAGTAAAAAAGTGTACTCTCGAAATTTAAATTTCCCGCGTCGGCCACGTGACAGGCGCGCGTCGCTCGAGGCTATCACATGGAGTGGGCGCAGCGCGCGCGCTTGCCGCGAGACATGATAAAGATGGGGATTGCATAGTATATTCATGACTAAAAGATAAAAATCTCCTTCGAAGCCTTAATTTGAAGGAAACATTTAAACGACTTTCTTGTTTACTGACTTATTTGAATTTGGACGGCAGGTTAAGGCTGTAATTTGCATGTTACTGCATTTATGGACGTTGAAGGAGGCCATCATCAACTATTCGATACTGAAAGAGTTTTCGGGCAATGGTCTCGTGTTACAATTCGCTTGTTATCCAAAGCGATAATTTAGGTGGTAGTGTCTTATTGTTATAAGGAAAGATGCGGTGCTTAAAATTAACACAATCTAACTATATCGTTTATACTGACCCTTTCGTTACTTAAGTGGTTAACGTACATACTTAGCGATAATTATCAACGTGGCTTGGGTTTATCTTCTCACAGAAACATGTCATGAGATAAGGATAGAAACTTGTATGTTACCAAGTCTGTGAGTCTATTTTAGATTTATTTAGATGTGCGTGTATGTATCAAATAATATCGTTGAGAATCACTTACGTACAAAGCGAATACTTCTCTCAGTTTAGGGTTAGAATTATTCGTTTAATTTGTGCAAAGTCATTTTTATTCAGTAATCACGAAACAGCGTAACGGTAGGTCATGTTTTTTGTAAACTACTAGGCCACGTATTAGTGAGAAATATCTTAACATTGTAAAACTAATATAGGCTAACAAAATAGTCCGACTCGAAAATATTAGCAAGTAGAGTATAGTCACTCCTTCTTCTTCCCTTTGAATGAGGAATAAAGTGCATGATGTACAAATAACGATAGGGAAAGCTGAGCTTGTAATGATGATTATGATGGCAGTAGTATAACACGGGGTAATACACTAATATTATTATACATATATATCCTTCTATAATGTTCTTCCGTACTGTGTTGTCCTGTGATAAATTTTCTTAAAGCTCGTTTTATCTGTTTTCTTAGCATTTATCTCACAAAAGCTTCCTACTCGCACTACGTCGCGAATCTATAACATTGTTCCTTTCATAATATCCAGTTTGATTATGTCGGGTTCATGTGTGTATGTTTGTATGTGTGAGTGTGAAATGATTTTCGTTTGTGATCGTACGCATGTTGTTTCTCTCAATTTTAATTTTATTCAACAATTGTCAGGTGTGTTATTTCCGCAAAAGATTGGATGAATGTTCATAACATGACTAAATCAAATTATGATGATGATGATAGCTTACGAATCTGGAGGAAATTTATTGATGTGGCGGAAGAAAACTAGGCTACATTCAATGAAATAGATGCAACTATTTTGCTTTAAAATTAAGGCATACAGTGCTCGTAATGGTATAAGATACAAAAAAGATATACACCATAGATGTGCAGGTTCGTCATTGTTTAGTGGTTGGGATGTTAGGTCTATTGTTCAAGTCTACTGTCTACTCTACTCTCCACACCGGAGGACGGCAATCTCAAACACTCTCAAACACAGGAATAGGTAAGTAGGTGGATTACTGCTCGGGGGAAATTCGTACCTGCACAGTATTTTACCACCGGTGGTTTTATTGATAATACTAAAGAATAATAAAGGCAACTCGTAAGAAGCAAGCATAGGCCAAATAGGTCATAACGTCTAGGCTTGCTTCTTACGAGCTGCTTCGCAAGAAGGCAAATGGTATATTTTATACAGTGAACCCGGACTAATACGCAAGACGAATAATATATTTAGAATAATTTAGTACCGATTTTATTAGGTTAGCTTGATGCTAACTTAAACTTACTGGGAAAATTCAAAACTCCTGACCAAATAATTCATGTAGTTTTGAAGGTTGGTACAGTTACTCCTTAAAATTGCTAGATAATTATATTTATAAGGTGGGGCAAGAGCCAGCGGTGCCGGAGGGGGAGGTGCTCTACCCTTAAAGTTTTTGCAAAATTACGTATGATATCTCTTTAGTTACTTCTACATTAATTATCTACATAAATTTCCTATAATTTATCGGCCAATATTAAAAACCTATCTAAAGATAGAGATAGTGTTATTTTAGATCAGTTGCCACGTAACCGCTGTTATTTTTCAATAATTAACAAAAAGATCTTGGCAACAAATCTATAAAAGGCTTATCTCTATCTGTCGATAGGTTACTTATATTGGCCGAACGTCTACATTAAAATAGGCAACAGTTATCATGACTCGAGATTTTCTTATTCTGTACGTACACTAGTGGTCAAACTATCAGATCTGTTTGATATCGTCATTAATATCGGTATTCACTCTACGAAGATCATATGTTAAGTACTTTTTACTTGCCATCCAGAACTCCATCTGCATTAATTGATTTGCTTATACACATTGATATTTTGAGGCTCTGAAGTTGGGATGTGATGACACCATCGTCCGCTAGAATAATAGTGATCTCTACATAGTATAAAACAAAGTCGCTTCCTCTATCCTATGTCCTTTTGTATGCTGAAATCTTTAAAACTACGCAACGGATTTTGATGCGGTATTTATAAATAGACAAAGCGATTGAAGAGGAAGGTTTATATGTATATTTTATACCCGTGCGAAGACAGGGTGGGCCACTATTTTACTTATAACATACTTGAGAATGTTGTAATAAGCGAAACCGGTAGGTTAGAAAATTTATGTGGGGCAGTTTTTTTATGTTAGAGCTCGGCGATCCAACTGGAGATCCATGTGCTTGGATCTACTGTTGGTAAGACACAACCGTGACGTATAGATATCATAGATGTTACAGGTGCGTTACCATCCTGAGACCGGGAAAAGGAAGTCTACTGGCTACCTTCAAGAAAAGAGCGTACTTAAGTAGGTACGCTTTTTCCTTAAATGTTGTTGCGGATGTCCGTGGGCGAAGGTGATCACTTTCCATCCGTTGACCCACTTGCTCGTTTGCCTCCTCTTGTATAAAAAAATCCTACTCTCCAGACTGGAACATATAAGAATCATAATGGTAGAATTAGGTAAGGCAACGAATCACTAAATGTGCATGTTGCTGCACAGCACTGTATGACCAGTGGTGTTGTTGGTGATGACCTGTATTTGAATCTATGCTCACCTTTTACTAGCTGCCTAGCAGAGAGTCAGATGATCTATTCTACTCAGCGTATTCGGACTAACTCGGGAAAGCGTTATTTCATTTTAAGAAAATTCTAGAATTTTAGATCAGTCAGATGGCCTTTGCCTAGCATAGACTTGCTATTTTCGTAGCCGCCGTGCCTCCTTTATTGTTTGTACCACCTTACTTGTTTATACCATTATAACGTCAGTGCTTGTCATTACCGTGGTCGAGTTTAGAGAGTAAGATATTCTATTAGAAGTATAATGAAGGAGAAATAACTGAACACACACACACACACACACACACACACACACACACACACACACACACACACACACACATTTAACTTACAACACTCTTTTCTATGTGTTTTAGATAAACTGCAAAGATTTCGAAACAAAATACCATAATTTTTAAACAATAGGCCACCAGCTATCTCCCAATTCCTTTGTTAGGTCCTTGTCATCAAGTCCTCGTCTTCAGAAAATATGGACAAAATATGGATCTAGCTAAGACGAATGTAACGAGTCCAAACTCAATGGGTTTGTCAGTAGGTATTCCAGGCCTATCCAGCGGCGGCCCTATGGAGGTATGAGCTGTGCGACCGCGGCGCCATCATGTGTGGGGCGCCGAAAACTTCCGACTATTGGACGTCTGACGTCCATCAGTCGTGTGTGCTCAAATTATATTGTTTCCCGGCGTCGAGCTACGAACACGGGAAAGGCAACGTGGGTGACGGGGACTTGGCGGTGCGGGAAGCGGGGATAGGGTAAAACCATTTCTTATAGAAAGAGCTGTCTTTTTTGGAGCATAGGAGGGGCGCCACCATGACATCTCATACCACCTAAAAATTAATCTTAGACCGCCCCTCCTATCTTCGAACTACATCATCAAACCAGCTTAGTTGTACCAGCATTCGTTAATGTTTGGTTTCACATATGTTCAAAATTGCAATAAATGCCCATAGTGCTTTTAATATACATTGGAATGTTTACAAATGAGATGCAATTGATCTGGTGAAATTGAACGCCTGGACAGATCTCCATAAACTATAACTAAGAACCATCTTGATCAAGTCAGCTTTCAACTAAAAAAAAGCATCAAATCCGTCCATCCGCTGAAGAGCTACGATGACACAGTCAGACAGACACTGACACACACATACACACAGAGACACGTCCAACTTATAACACCCTTCGTTTTGCATCGGTGATTAAAAATTGTGCTAATACATCAAACATTACGTTTGAAACGACTCTATCAACTGACGAGCTAACTACGTTTCAAAACGAAATCTCAAACTATTGAAATTGGAGTCTTTATTATTATGTAATAGAGATTATAATGTCAATGTAAGCCTTGGAATACACTAGTTCATGTTTATAAAAAAGACGGTACGAGAGAAATTGGAGAAGAAACCTCGTAGTTGCTCTTTTAACTTCCTTCTTACATAGCCAGTTTATTTTTTAGTCCTCTGCCTCTATCACAGGAGCAGTCGCGTGAGAATACGAATGTGTTAATAACGGTTAGCCTTTTCTCACTTTAGGTGGGTTAAGTTAATAAACAATAATTATGTCGTGGGTAGAGTCTAGAGTCATAGGTCAGTGAATGGCCTTTTGACATGTCAACAGGGTATTTCAAGTGTCCATGACTTAGAAAATATAAACAGTCAGCTAGCGATACTTACTGCCTACGTAATACTTGAAAGATCGTTTAAATAACTGTTGGTTTCTTGACATAGTTTAATTCATAAGTACTACACGAACTCATAAAAATGTGATCGATGATTAACAAAAAAATAATTAACGAATTACTTTTACAAATATTGCCATCTTGTGCTCGTTAAAAGAACTTAACATTATAGACATTGTGTTTTGATTACAAAAAACGATTGAAGAGGGCGCTAGCTATTTTATTACAAATCATAGTTTTGATTTTCAAGATTATTTACTAGTTAAGAACAATATGAAACTTGTTTTTGACTAAAATTGAGTTATTTAAAATACTGTTTACAAGATACATAATCTCAATTCTATTATTATTTTTATTTTAATTACAGTGCCATCTAGTATGTAATACTGATACTATTTGTAACTTAATTTGTATAAACTTACCCAGGTGGCGTTACTGTCGTTTGAAACAGTTTGAAAAGTTGGAACACAACGAAAAGTCATTTTCTTCTAAACAAATCCTTAGGTATTTATTTCATCAATTCTGATTTCTTCTCGCAGCTTACCTGATAAAGAGGAAACAAAAATTTAGGTAAGAATTTGACTAAATCACTCCACACAAAAGTATTTAGGATTTAATATTTTTGTAAATAGAATTATATTTATATTAGAATATTTAATATTTTTTTCTTATCCAAAAACGTTAATACATATATTTCAAAAATATTTAAAAATATGTCATGTTTTATCAATAGACGTTTTACAATTCCACATGTTTTGGGTGCACGATTGCATCTCTATATACCTACATTACTAACTTTTACCTTCTACTTCGTCAGCGTAATACAGTGACGATTTTCATAGTAAATTTTCATCTTCTATTATTCTATTGGGGCTTGATTTTTTTAAATTATAGTAGCTTACGTTTCAGCTCGGTTTTTTAATTATACGCATATCAAATTTCATCAAACTCGGTTTAGCCGTTTGGTTGAAAAAGCTTAACAGATAGACAGACTTTCGCATTTATAAATTGATAGTAAGCATTAAGTAAGTAGAATAATATATAAAGTAAAAGTTTATAATTTAAAACAGTTTTAAAGTTTAAGAAGTATCTTTCACGCCCATATCCCCGAAGAGGTAGGCAGAGGTACAACCAAGGCACCCAGGACTAGCCGAAGACACTAAGTCCCACAATGTGATAGGTGGCAAGCCTATCGCCAACCGGGCACATTTTCAATCCCGACCAACATTTTTTTTAATTAGAAAATTGGAAAAATCCAATTTTTCTTTATGTTGGCCGACCCGGGATCCGAACCCAGGACCTCATGCAGTCAAGTCCAACACCCGGGCCGCTAGACTATAGAGACGACTTTAAAGTTTAAGTATGGTTTATATATCCAACTCTATATCCTTTTCTTTTTTTTATGTTTCGAATAGATTTTGATGGTTCGCATTTTTTTCTTTTACTCCTTTTTAGAAAGATTTTAAAAGACCATGATCACCTCTGAGGTTGTTTAATATAAATTTGCTTAAGACCCGAAAATTATAATAAATAATATATTTTTTGAGATACATTTAATAACGTAAGTATTTAAGCATACATGAAGTAAAAAAATTGAATAGGTTACTTGCTGTTACACCAGTAGTTAGTTTTACTGCGCTTAAATTATGACTTTCTTCAAATTTAGCAACTTTCAAAAACTAAAAAAATGTTAATAGATTGATTGAACTAGCGATCTCATCTACATATTTTTTAATTGACCTTGCTCGTTTGCCACCTATTTCATAAACAAACAAACAAGCATGTGTTAGATCTGATGAAAGTGATCTTCGCCACCGCAACTGTAACATCAGTTTCTCACAGCTGCATTGCCGTCCTTTTAAAACATGAGTAGGTAATCTTTTTTTAATGTCCTCAAGTTGTAATGTTTCGGAAACATTGTCGCCAGTAATAGATTCCACAACGATGTAGTGTCATGCAAAAAAAGTCTACAAAAATGCACAGCAAATGTACGCATACTGCGTTCATTTGCTATGCATTTTTATCAAGATGTTAGCCGCCTTATTCCAAAAACATACACTAGTACCAGGTTTAAACTAAAACCAAAAAAGTCTAGGTTTGTTAAGGTTTAACTTTAGTACCATAGAAAGTCCAAGGACAAACGTCAAACCTTGTTTTGTAATAACGTTTTTGATAGTTCATGGTACTAAACTTGGTACTAATTTTAGACTTCGTTTTGTAATAAGGCGGTAGGACTCTAAGATAAGAGATTTATCAATTCGTTTTTTTTTTATTTTTTTAATGTTTATTACGCGATTAATTGACCAATAATTTACCGATTTTGATATTTTTTTGGAAATGTAACTCATAATTCCTAATAGTCTTATAATTTCATTATGATTTGACTAAAGGTTTTGAGTTTTTAAATTAGGCCTATGGTTGGCAACGCACCATTACCACCTTTGGTGTCTCTAGGCGGCGGGAATTTCTTACCATCAGGAAATCCGTCTGCTTGTTTGCCTTACAATGTCATAAAAAATAGGTATAATATAAAACTGCAATTGAAATGTTAATATAATTTATGTGGGACTATTTCAGAGTTATTAGACAACTTTCAAAAAACGAATTATCAAATTAGTTTCTGTGGTCTAGCGGTCAAAGGGTTGGACTTCATGAGGTCTCGGATTCCAAACCCGGGTCGGGCAACAAAAAGAAAATGTGGTACTCCCAATTTTCTAATAAAAAAAAATGTTGCCCTGTTGGCGATAGGCTTGCCTATCACATTGTAGGACTTAATGCTTTCTGCTAGTCGTGGGTATCTTGGTTGTGCCTCCGCCTACCTTTTCGGGAATATGGGCGTGAAGATACTTACTTTAGTTTGTCATTTTTGTAGATCGGAACAAACATAACATTTTATTAATCTTAATATATCTATATAGTATTTATAAGTAAAAGCGTATCATAAGTGTAGGCCCAGTGATCCCGATGAGTCGGTATCGACAACTTAATTGGCCCTAATCACAGCGCTCGTCCATCAGACAGATCATTAATACATTTTTGGTTTCGTGTTACAGATGACGTAACATATTTTTGTTATAGTTTTTATAACATACTGTGGTAAACTAGTGATTCGAGCTGGTTTTGTCTTTTTTAAAAATTATACTAGCGGAGCCGGCAGGCATTGTCCTATTATAACTATGAATATTGAATTAAAATAAACCTATAATTTTTTCCAAATGAATTTTCCACGGATATCAATTACCACATCATATTAATTAATAGAGATTCAATTTTAGATATAAGACAAAAGAAAACTAGAAAGCGACTTTACTGATAGTAAGAGACATTAACAATATATATATAATAACAGAATATGCTATTGATCGCCGTCTTTGGGCCAGGATCTTAGGCTACGTGTCAAAGTCTACTGTACCCTACTTTTTTATGTGATATACGAACAAGTACGGGTCTCCTGATGGTAAGAGACAATCTCCGACTATAGATGCCATAGATGTTACAGCTGCGTCGTTTTCCTGCGACTGGGATGTTTCTGACTATTATGCTAGACTGTCGGCTTCACTACCCTCGGAGCCGGAAAATGGCCGAGTCATTGTAGCGGCAGCAACAAGTAAGACGGAGTATCCGTACCCGAATGAGTAGCTGCCCAGCACTCTACCAAAAGTAGTTTTGTTGGTACTGACTTATTTTTTAACCAGTGCTCTACTCTTACCAGCTGCCTGGCAGAGATGCAGATGGTAAGGCTAAAAATATTACCATTTTCAACATTTTTTTTCTTTTCCCCCGTGTTTGTCCGGGCTCCTTCGCAGAATAGACCATCTGCCTTCCTGCCAGGCAGCCCCTAAAAGGCGACCATAGGCTTACCGTCACTAACACAATGACATCTGACTAGGTGGTAGAGTTTCGCAGAGACTCGACCGGATTGGTACCACCACCTTACCTATTCCTGCCGCTATAACATCCAACGCTTGCCGTTGACGTGTTCCGGTTCGGAGGGTAAGGTAGCCGGTAAACTTACTTTTGCTCGAGGCCTAACATCCTGGCATTAGGTTGGCAACGCACCATTACCACCTTTGGTGTCTCTAGGCGGCGTGAATTTCTTACCATCAGGAAATCTGTCTGCTTGTTTGCCTTCCATTATTATAAAAAATAAAAATAACCATACGGTGACATTAAAGGTGAAGCTGGACACTCAGTCTAAGACAACGGTAAAGTTTGAAAGTTTTTTTTGTTGAACAAAGGGTTTCTGGAAAACATGAATAAATATAGAGAAAACATTATTTTGCTGACTCCGTCGACATGTTGTAAGGCAGTGAGGTGTCAGGAAGATCTTGACGAAGCAAACTGAATAAAGTTCTCCAAGAACCATGTCACTTAAAGACACCAACATTGGAAACTACGTAAGCATCTTATGTCCACTGATAGTGCTAACAGGGTTTTAAGTTATTCGGGTGCTATGGTAGATAAGTTCACCCCAATTAACGATATATCTGTTTAAATTTATAACAATTATAGCTGAGATGACAAGCAGTTAAGTGGTTTCTCCGCAAAAATAATAATATAACATTTTTATCTATATCCATAAAATTTGTTTTCTTAACTACTGATGTTAACTTAAAGGTAGGTTCGGGAAGTAATTGAAGAATAGCACAATTGTAACAGACGAGAGTCAGATTTTTTGTCATTAATGATTATTACAAGGTCGATTTTACAAAGGATTAGAGCTCCTGCCATGATTTTAGCAGGGCTCGCCACTTTTTTATTCCGATGTGGGGTAGCGGTGTTGTTAAATTTACGTACGTACGAGACTGAACTTCGCAGCAATAGGTTGGCAACGAATTATTCGCAAATTGCTTTCATGATCGTTAAAATTACGCGCCTTCTATCAATAATGGTACCTATCGGAGAGTAGCCTCGCGATTGGGTTAGAGAGGTTTTTTATGATCGTATTTTATTGTTATTAGATTGGGATTTAGGTGAGCAACAGTGGAATGCAGTTATCATATGAAGTTTTTAATCAATGCTATCTTTTACACGTTTAAAAACCATTACACTGGCATCTACCTCGGTGAAAGTCGAAAGTGTTGCCATTAAAAAAAGTACTCAATTTTTATTGACAGTTATTTTTAAGCTGTGCCGCGCGAGCACAGATTAACAACGATAATTTCTAGGTATTCTTCGCCCGTGCCACGCCCGAGGCGGCCTGCGCGGTCAGTGTTTTCATTTTTATTGACGTACAAAAAAGGTTTTATGTAGTTTGATTTATTTTAGTTTAAGGTTTGTGGCTAAACCGATAAGATCTGCTAAATATGTATTTTTACCTAAAAATTGCTGTAATTTGAAAGAGTTGTTTTTTGTAGGTTATAGGTATAAAAATATTTTTTAACGACTTCCAAAATAGGAGGTTCGACTCCTATATTTTTTATGTAGGCCAATCGCTTACTCCGTCATTTTAAACCAATATCAGTTTTTTTTATTTGAAAGAACATACAACTGAGGTGGTCACATTGCCACCAACTCTAGATCTGATGACGGGATCCCAGAGATATCGATAAAAATACTTAATTTTTGAGTTCGTACATGGATCAGGATAACTTACACATTGAAATGGAAGTCAGGTTTTTGTAGTTCTTGAACTTAAATGTTAAATGTTCAAAGACAAGTTAGAGTTTACACCAGTGAGCAAGGACTTATGTTATATGTGCAAGCCCCTTTTTTTAAAACAGGATAATATGTTGCTTACCTCGGTTTTACAAATTCACCGGACTACAAGCAAGCCCTTGGCTCATTATTCTAAGGAACTTCGACCTAAGGCCCTCTGCACATTTTAATTTGTGATAAGTGCGAGTGTAAGCTTACTCTAGTCAAAATGAGAACAGGCCTTATCGCTAGAAAAGATTATCATGTACCAATTTCCGCATTTCCTATTCCAGTAATTTCATTTCTCATTCTATAATCTCCAAAATCCTTTGCTTATAGCTAGCATAATTTAGGTTTTAGTCTTTTAATAAAAAAAACAAAGAGATATTGACGACTAATAGTCGACAAACTGACTCCATTTCGTAACTAACATAGTCCATGCGATCCACTTAAATAACTTACAGCGGATATCCGCTCGTTTTAAATTTGATATCTTCATGCTACTTAATTATATCTTTGTACGTTTAAAAGGTACCTAATAGTTATTCAGCTGGTTTTATACAAAATATTTCTTTGCCTTTAAAATGAAAAAAAGAAAACGACACCTTTTTCAAATGCACTTGCGTTTTGACATGCGTTGGGCGGATTGCGTAAGTCCGGATATAAGCTGGCCCGATTTTCAAAAGGGCCACTTTTTATATGAGCTATCAAAGAACAATCACAAGTCTCCTGATGAGACAAACGCCGCGTATAGACACCATAGATGTTATAGGTACGTCGCTATCCAGTGGCCGGGATGTTAGGCTGATTGTGCAAGTTTACCGGCTACGCTACCATCCGAACCGGAACATGACAGAATATTAAAGCCGTTAAAGTTAGCCCTGCCTAAGCTGAAATGTAAAAAAATGTTCGGGCTCCTGTGCAGAATAGACCATCTGCTTTCTTGTCAGGCAGCTCGTGAAAGACGAGCATAGGCTTACCGTTACTAACACCGTGACATCCTACTAGGTGGTAGAGTTTCGCAGCGATTCGCCTGGATTGGTACCACCGCCTTCCTTATTCCTGCCGCCATAACGTCAGTTCTTGCCGTTGACATGTTCCGGTTTGGAGGGTAAGGTAGCCGGTAAGCTTACTTTTGCTCGATGCCTTTTTGATTATTGACATTGCCTGTCTATAAATGAGATAGCTACACTTGGCAGTTCGTATATTATGTCATTGTTTCCGTCGTTAATAATAAAAATATATCAAAGCCAAAATAAACATTTTTGTACAATTATTAAGCTAGGATTCGTTCTTAATTCTAATTTTATTACGCATGTTATAGTTAAAGGTACTGTAACTATAGTATCTATCTTTAACGATTTTTTAATTTATTCATAAACGGAAATCCATAATTATTGTTTAACATCGAATTAGTTTCGAGTTAATGAAAGTGAATTTTATTACAAACACTATAATGTATTTTATCGAAAGGAAAATTTCGAATGCGTATTTTAAATTGGTAGCCCGTTCTTTCAACATTCCGAGCCCGCCCGTTCTTTTTTCAAATCGGTGTTTTTTTCTTCTTAAAATTGGAGCTTGTATTAAATTGCCAGTGATTTTTTTGTTTTTATGTAACATGCCAGTTGTGATGGTTATTAGGCGGGGAGGCACGGTTTGAAATTAAGATTGGAATGTTTTGTGATCGCATAATTCCTAATCATTGGTAATTTTTCTTTTTAAACATGACTTCTAATTTAATTATTGTAGTTTATTGATAAGTACAAGTGGACTTGAATTTTCTTGCGAAAATCTTACAGGGCACAGACTGTCATTTTGTATTCAGGGTCAAAAGCTAAACAAAAGAATAGTAACTAAGCAGGAAATGACAACCATCATAAAAAGTAAGTAGTGGCGACGACAGTTTGAAGTATGTACTTTCTTTATATAATGTTAAGCACCCAGTCAATATCGACCTGTACTATTCAAATTTGAGTTGAAATCAAGCTTAAAATTTAAAAAAAACTCAATATACCCCGGCAGATCTAAGTAATGTGGCTAAGAACCATCTCGGTCACGACAGTTTTCAAACAAAAAATCCGCATCGAAATTGGTCCATACGTTCAAAACTTGTTACGTAACATACACACACACACACACACACACACACACACACACACACACACACACACTAACACATACACACTCAGACTATTCCCGGAATTATTTGTCTTCGACGATCATAGGCAGGGGTCGTTCTTAGCTACAATAATTGTAATTTATATTCCCAAGGTCGAAGATTCTTTTAATTAGGGTATAGGTACAACTACCACCTTTTTATTAGACAGATGTCGTATGTGTCTTAATACATTCGTTTTATCTGTACATTGTGTATGTTTTAGTTGTGTCGTCAATTTAATGAAATGAAAATTTGACTTGCATTTTTAATATAAATTTCTTATAAATATTATAGTGGCACTAAATAATAATATAAATATTAGCAAAATAACTATAGGTCTTATCCCGTAACAAGGGGATGAACTACAAAAAAAAGTAAAAATATCAAACTAAAATTACACGCGTAAGTGTTAATATTTAAATATAACATTCAAGCTTTGTTAGTTGATTGTAAAGGCTTTTAAGATATCCAGAGATTTTAATCATTGACCAACTTGGTTAAACGCTCCGTTGTCGAAACATGCCGCTAGAGGGCGTGGCTGTATGATGGATGTCTGTGCCTGCCCAAGATTGAATGTCGTACTCGTATGGACTCCCTATTAAATACTCACAACTTTAAAAGACCATAAGTAAGGTAAAATAAACTGTAACACTAAATGATAAGGGTGTTTTTAGTCGCAAATTTAACTTTGCGATACGTTTAACTTTTGATGCTTGACCATTTGCGTAAGAAAATGTTAGAAAATGAATATGATTAAAATTGTTATTTTAGGAAGTTAAATAATTGTTTTTGAATAAACTACCTTTTTAATAAATACGAGTGGTCTGGACGGGTTACTGTTGTTGTATAAATTATGACTTTGCTTACATTTATATATTTTAAGTTACATTTCTTACCATTTTTGTAGTTGCAAACTAAAAGAGACCCTCAATTTAGCGCAACTTTCGTATAAAATGTGAATAATGTTTCATATGTTTTTTATTCACCTAAATCATATGACACTAGTTGCCTTATATCTGAATGCCTTTAGACTTAGGTACTTTCAAATTATACGGGTTATACCTTTTCACCATGTTATGTCAAGTGACATGTATCACATTAAGTAGACTTTATACAAAATTCGAGTTTGCTATGTATCTATGGAAGTCCCGCCTCTTATTACGTAGTATTTATATACTCTTTGGAGACCCTACTATATGCAATAATTTTATGTTAATTCTAGAAAATTTAAATTACTATTATTTTAACAACCTTAAATTTACCACCTCGTTGGTCGAGGGGATAGCGTAAACGCCTAACTCCTCCGACTAACCGCGAGGCTCGAGTTCGATTCCCGACAGGGACCAACAGGGACAGGCACTTGTGTGATGAATATTTAGAAGTCTGCATTTCCGGGTCTGGGTGCTTATTAATTCTATTCTGGTACATACTTAAGTATCTCCATGTATTGGAGTCGTTGACTAACAAAGCATACAATTCGATTACTTTGGGGTTAGAATCAATTTGTGCAACTTGTCTATATTATTGTTTTTATCAATTTTTTTATAAGCATGGTTAATTTCTATCATAAATAATCTATATCTATAATAATAATAATGGATGATGAGAGCAATGAAATGAAGAACAAATGTTATGAGACACTTAATATGTTATTAAACAGCTTAAAATGTGACCTGACGGTGGTACATTTTTCTAAATCTGACCCTGTATACTAACTTGCCTTCCAACAACGTAAAATTATTATCGAATAAAAAGGAATTAATTAAAACTTACAAAAGATTGATCATAAAGCTTGTTTCAAAGCTTTAATTTTTCAAGGCGTTAACAGTGGGGAGAAGTAATATGGCTACCGTTTTATCGATAAACCGCCCAGCATGGGATTTAGAAATAATTACAAGTAACCGAGTTACGGCGAGGCTCGTGCGATGGTCACGACCTCTACGGACGGCTTCTGGGATAATTATCTTAAATTTTATCACTACAGCTTGTTTACGTTAAGTAAATTTTAACTATTTTAAATCATACCATCTCTATCGCCTGGTCTAGCGGTCCAGGTATTGGACTTGACTTCAAGAGGTCCCGGGTTCGATCACAAAAAGTAAACGTGTTTTTTTCCAATTTTGTAATAAAAAAAATGTTGTTCGAGATTGGATGTGTGCTCGGTTGGCGATATACTTGTCACCTATCATATTATGGGACTAAGTGTTTTTGGCTAATCGTGGGTGCCTTGGTTGTGCCTCTGCCTACCTCTTTGGGGATATGGGCGTGAAGATATTATATTTTACTTTATATGATCTCTAAGGTTTTGTAGTATAACGGGAGTCATAGATTCGTCAACTTTATCTGTACGTCCGTATGTTATAGTCACGTTGTTTCCCAAACTGCCAGGACTATACAGTTAATACTTGGTAAGATGCATGATGAGATACATTCCCCGTACATGGTAGTTAGAACTGAAACTAAAAAAAACACTTTAATCTTCTTTCATCAAATCCATAACTAGGGCTGGCAACTTATTTTAAGAATCAAAAATATATTTATGTATGTAATTAAATTAAAATTAAAGTATGTATTTAAGCATGGAAAGATTTTTTTTTAATTTTAATAAAACATGTTTTATTCCTTTTCGCACATTAGTTTAGTGTTATTTTTAAAACTTCATATTCATACTCTATACCAGAGGTTCCCAAACTTATTTCATGTAACGCCCACTTTGAAAATTAGTTGTTTTGTAGCGCCCCCCCCCCCCTTTTTTTCTTGTCAATAACCTCAATAACATATTTGTTGCGCCTAGTTTAAAAAAAAACATTTTTTTCAAGATTTATACCGCCCCCCTCTAGGCTTCCAGCGCCCACAAGGGGGCGTTATCGCCCACTTTGGGAAAGGCTGCTCTATACTGATATACGTAAAAGTATTTTCGCGCCCGTACCCAAAGGTATAGGTTCAACCTGGACACTCACAATTAGGTATTTTAATTCCACAATTTGATCGGAGGCAAATGAATGTCCAACTGGGTACATAACAAATCACGTTGTTTTTAAATAAAAGTCAAAAAACGGATATTATAATTGAACCTTAGACCTCACGTAGTCAACACCGACACCAGATAATAAGACCATAGAGGTGATACGTAAAAAAAGATCATTTGAACATTCTTAGTAAATTTTAACTAACCCGCGTTTGTCTGGGTCCACCTAGAAGAGACTATCTGCCGGCAGCTCCTAAAGGGCGAGCACAGGTTAAATTAGAGTCAATATCAACCAGACCACTGGCGTTAGAGTGCTGTGCAGCAACTTGCCAGGGTAAGGATCCACCGCCTTACCTATTCCTTTCGCCATAATGACTCTGCCATGTTCCAGACAGGAGCAAAGGGTAGCCGGTAGACTAGCACAATAGGCCTTACATTCCAACCTCAGTGTGACATGTAGGTTGTCTATAGGCAACGGTTGTATCTTACTCTTATACAAAATAAAACTAGATATATATAAAAAAATAATTTAGTCATCAAAGATTTAAATAACTTGAGGACTAGCGTTAATGTCTTTTTCCGATCATATAGAAAAACAAAAAAATAAACTAAAATCTATTAAGGAGTTTTGGCAGAGTTTTGGTGCCATCGAGAGAAAAGACAGTTGAATTTTTTTTTATAATTATTGAATTTTGGTGTTTATATTGAGTGTAATTAGTCAATTTTGGTGCCATTTTGTACAATTTTGTTCAGTGAAAGTGCACAAATGAAATAATCATGAAGAAGTTAGCGTGTGGTGTTTTTACTCGTTGCCGCCAAATCTCATTACATGAGGTTGAGTAATGAGGCCACCGCTATACCCAAGAGCCTGACATGACTTAGTACTTACTGACGACTTATGACTGATGACTAATTATAATTGATTAAAATTGATATAAAATTTGATGCAAATTTCTACTTGACTAATGGCAAAATAGTAACGTGAAGGCCAAAACCTGAAGAAAGTTCAATGAAAACGCTAGTTCCAAAGCTTCAATTTTTCAAAGGCGTTAACGGAGAGAAGTAATATGGCTACCGTTTCATCGATAAATCCGCCCAGCATGGGATTTCGAACTAATTACGAACAACCGAGTTACGGCGAGGCTCGTGCGATGGTCACGACTCGGACGGCTACCGGGATAATTGTCTTACTTTTTATAAACAAGCCTATATTTTAAAATTGGAATTTTAATTACTAAAGGTTTAAGGAAAGTTATTTTCTAATGGAAAAGGAGATTAATAGATTTTATTCTTAAAAAGTATCTTCACGCCCATATCCCCGAAGTTTTAGGCAGAGGCACAACCAGGGCACCCACTACTAGCCGAAGACAATAGGTCCTACAATGTGATAGGTGGCAAGCCTATCGCTAACCGGGCACATTTCCAATCGCGAGCAACATTTTTTTTGTATTAGAAAATTGGAGAAACCCAATTTTCTTTTTGTTGCCCGACCCGGGATTCGAACCCGGGACCTCATGCAGTCAAGTCCAACAACTGAACTGCTAGACCACAGAGGCGATACAGAGATTTTATTCTTAACTTTATTAATTACAATATTGTTTGTCATATAACCTATTGGGAAAAATAAGAAGTGAGATGTCTGAAAAAAAATAATATAAGTATGGGAGAGCAAAGAACTACATGGTCGATTTTATCAGGTTCTTTATGGGCCTGGGGGGTGATTATGTAACTCAGTCACTAACTCAAAATAGATGAGTGTACATCGAATCGATGTCAAATGACTTGTTTTGTATTTGCTATCTCTAGTGACCAAAAGAAATACAATAGAGATAGCAAACACAAATGACGTCATTTGATGTACACTTATACAGTTTGAGTTGACAACTGAGATACATAATTACCCCCCTTATGTCGAAACACTAGCTTCAGTGTCTTGGTTATGTTTCGGTGACCTCTATGGTGAAAACGAAGGTTTTGCTTGTGCAATTGCAGACAAGGTTGTCAAGATGAAAAACTATCGGAAATAAAACTGTTTTCAAAAAATAATATTAATAACTTATGTATCCTATAAGTTATTAATATTATTTAGAAAAAAATACTATTAAGATTATATTTATAATAATAATGATAATATTTAATACTATTTAGAAAACTAAAACCGGATGAGGAATACCTCACAATATTAAAAATCAATAATCAAATTTATTCTTAGATACTATCCTCCGCATACCCTAAATTTATAAAAGCATACAAACCATAAAATAAAAGACAAAATTGACTAAATTTAGAAAAAAATATACTAATAAGGAATTACAAATCTCACTCTTTATACCAGGGAATCTCACTCTTTATACCAGGAGGCTGATTACGTCTTTCAGTTGCCAACTTAAAATGGAAAAGTGTATATCAAATAGCTGTCAAATTACGTCATTTGTGTTTGCTATCTCTATTGTATTTCTATTAGTCACCAGAGATAGCAAATATAAAACACGCATTAAGTAATTATATAAAGCTTAAAACTGTTGAGAAATCACTAATCCTCATTATTATACCTTACAATATTAAACATTAGTCTTCATGGCAAATTTCCTTGTAGTAAATCTAAACTTCGCTTACCTTAAATTTAAAAAAAATATACACGCCGCTAAATAAAAATAAATATAAACTAATTACAGGATAAATAGAAAACTTAAAACTGAAAAATAATCACTAATACTAATTCTTGAACCAGCTCACATCATTAAGAATCAGTTCACATGTTTGGTTTTCTTAGTATCACAAACTAATACTTGCGTACCCTAAATTTGAAAAGTAAACCGCCAACTAAAATAATATTAACTAAATATACGTTTAGAAATCTAAAAACGGATAAGGAATCACGCTAATCCCCACTTATACCGGCTCAAAATCAAAAATCAGTTCTCACGCCAAATTTTCCTACTCTCACAAATTAAACTAACAATTTATGCGTAGAATACACCGAAAGAGCAAATCGTCGACGTAATAACAACCTGTGAACGGAATTTGAAATAAAATCGGCGTCCAGCGAGCACAGTAGCAATCCCCGTAATTTAAATGCTTCAAATATCGACTTTTTTTAACTGCGTGCGTGAAAATATGTCGGGTTACTGAGGATTTGCGAATTTTGACCGCCTAGTCGTTGAGATATTGCGAGATCGCATCTATTTGCGAATTTTGACCGCCTTATCGTTGAGATATCGCGAGATCGCATCTATTTGCGAATTTTGACGCCTTATCGTTGAGATATCGCGAGATCGCATCTATTTGCGAATTTTGACCGCCTTATCGTTGAGATATCGCGAGATCGCATCTATTTGCGAATTTTGACCGCCTTGTCGTTGAGATATCGCGAGATCGCACCTATTTGCGAATTTTGACCGCCTTATCGTTGAGATATCGCGAGATCGCATCTATTTGCGAATTTTGACCGCCTTGTCGTTGAGATATACGCGAGCATTTGAGCTAAAAATAATTGTGCACGAAAAATGAAACCATAAAAAAGATTTGTAAATTGTGAAGAACTGCATAGATACCTTGTTAAATAATAACAATATTTCTGTCTATCAAATTTAATAAAAATGGAAATGATTTTTTTGCCAGACTACGTTCTACTACTACAAATCTGAGCTACTCGTATGAAGAAAATGACGATTTAAATAAATAGTCTAAGGTTTTTTGTCAGCGTCCTCCATATAGAAAACTGGCCTGTACCAAATTATTATCGTTAATTTTCAGATATTAATGTTTGATTGATAGTCTAATCCTATATTTATCAACGAAAATCAAATTACAATAACAATTTTATGTTTTATTTTCGAAATTTTTTACTGGCAATTTGTCAAACAATATTAAATCCGATAGCAAATGCTAACTTTTTTAAGATCGGTAATTATGACATAAAAACATTACTGCTAGCTGTCACAATTGACGTTATGGTACGAATTGAATGAATGATACGTCACAAAAACTGCCATCTAACAGAATTGTAAAACTATCCTAGAACAAGGTTGTTTAAAGGCGTCATAGTACGAAAAGTCGATGTAGTATTAAAACATTCATGTTTTAAGGGCTTATGGTAGGCCCCCAGTAGGATTTCATGCAAATTAGAAAATGGAAACGCAATGTCCTTTTAAATCAGTACTTTGAACAAAATAATAGCGAATCATTAAAATTTAATTAAATCTACAACTAATTACTTTATTAGATTCGTTGATTTTTTTAAAAAAAGTACTGTGTTCAAGAGTACCTGAAATAAGACATCTGATTCTAAATTCCAGTTTTCATGAAATCGAGCTTAAAGAGAAGCCCTACTGACGTCATTTTCAAATAGTGCTAACTCATTATTACTGACCTCTTTCGTTTTGACTTTGTTAATTATTGATATTACAAGACTCTCAAAAAGAGAGGTCAATACATTAGAGTGAGTCAGCAGTACTTGGAAATGACAGCATGTCTATGTTAGAAGTGTTACCTTCAGTAGTATTATAGCTTCATTGTTTTAAACCACTTAAAGTTGTTGACAGCAGTTTGGCGCAACTTTCATATAAAAAATAAAAAAATAAGTTTGCTATGTTTTTTACTCATCTAAATCATATGACACTAGTTGCCTTATATCTGAATGCCTTTAGACTTACTTTCAAATGATACGGGTTATACCTTTTCACCATCTTATGTCAAGTAACATGTGTCACTTTAAGTAAACTTTATTCAAAATTCGGATTCGTTAAGTAGGTATCTAAGGAAGTCCCGCCTCTTATTACGTTGTATTTATATGCTGTTTGGTTGACAGTTTATATCAAATCCGCATACCAAACATTTTTCTATATTAAATAATTCGAAAACAATAAATTTTTAAAGTTTTACAGAACGGTCAAATGATTACAGCTAACTTAAAACAAAAGTTTATTTCAATGATAAAATAATATAGGTGCTATGCTATAATGAGTTAAAACGAAATCTCCACAATAAAGGTTTTTAATTAAACACCTATTTCATTAATTCGTGTTGTGAATTATGGACGAATTTAAATAAAGTTCCATTCTTTCGCCATTAAATGAAATAATAAATTAAAACAAAATTATTCCAACATCCAACGGTTGCTCATTCCCGCTGAGAGGTCGCACTTCAAAAAAAGAACACCGTCAACGAAACTGTCAGTGAGCGACCGAGAATGAGAAATGTTGTCAGAAAAAAAAACAATCCATTCATAAAACACTGGCCACTCGCATTTAGAAATTAGTTTATTTTAATTACTCAGTGAACGCATTGTTATATTAATTATTGTCCAATCCGAATATTGGATTGTCTTATGTGATTTATATGTCTAGTTAGTAACTTATTCGATTTTTAATTTAGACGAGTTTTAATGGGGTACGCTTGAATGGATTCTAATTAGGCTTGCAACGATATATCGCGGCCATACCATAACATCGATATAACGAATAGTGTATATCAGTAACCATATTATCGATATTTCAGAAGGATGATTATATTCAAGCTGTGTCGGCGTAGAACTCGACTATCTAGTACATTATAGTGTCAGTAACACAGGTGTTCACTTTTATACAAGTGCTTGGCACGTAGACAATTAGAAATGGTCCTAGATAAAGAAAATCTATGATCAAGTTTTCGTTGATACTCGGACATTCGGCGGAATTAATCGGTTCAATGTGATGTCTCCGTGAACTAGGAATAAGCAGATAATATTTATGTTATGTTTGTTGTTCATTTGTATATCCTACTTAGGTACTAGTGGACTGGTCGAGCGAACTTTTCGTTGCAATTTTATATTAGTAAAAAATTATAGGTTTCAATATTCTATTAAAATCATAACTTTGATCTGAAGTACTGTGATTGATTTCTATTCGCCTTAACTCTTTTTAAGCCGCTCTAAAAAAGGGGGAGGTTCTCAATTAGTTTGCGGGTTTTTTTCTATGTTTGTTACACTATCACTCGGCTAATAGCCAATTGATTTTAATGGTTCTTTTTAGAAAGATAGTTCATAATTCCGAGGTGGTCCCATATTATTATTATTATTATTATTTTTTATGTTATAGGAAGGCAAACAAGCAGACGGATTTCCTGATGGTAAGAAATTCAAGCCGCCTAGAGACACCTAAGGTGATAATGGTGCGTTACCAACCTGAGGCCGGGATGTTAGGCCTCGAGCAAAAGTAAGTTTACCGGCTACCTTACTCTCCGAACCGGAACACGTCATGACGTTATGGCGGCAGGAATAGGTAAGGCGGAGGTACCAATCCGGACGATTCGCTGCCAAACTCTACCACCTAGTCGGATGTCACGGTGTTAGTGATGGTGAGCCTATGCTCGCCTTTTACGAGCTGCCTGGCAAGGAAGGCAGATGGTCTATTCTACAAAGGAGCCCGGACCAACACGGGGAATATTAGTTTTATCATGACCCGACAAGTGGATTAAGTTATACTTCATAGTGCAAGAATGTATGTTTTATTAAGTGTAACTTAAAAACTGTAGGATGTTGATACAATGTATGTGGGATCATTTCGGAAACACTTACTATGTTTTGAAAAAGAATTATTATTTCGCGTCGTGATACCCAATGATATATTTGGAGATGCTTTTTGCAGTTTTATTTCGTTTAATTGTTGTCATCGCAACATAGTCGCTTTTAATTATAGTGTTACATTTTGGAGGTTAGAGTAGCGGATATATGCACTTATGCAAAATCCTTATCTCCCAACCCCAACATTAAAGTATTTGTTTTCTGTTATAGAAAGTATTTCTTGCTATAAGATATTCCATTCGATTAGAGGGTATCCAATATTAAGAAATATACACAGTCGATACAAAACATCGATAGTGTAAACATTTACATCTCTAGCTTTAATCAGGAAAACAAGCTGACAGGAATATGAATAATGTTAGATATAAATTCCGGTTGAGTTAGAAAAGCTGACCTCAGTAGACAATAGCTTTAGAACAAATTGCTTTTGAAAAAATGGATGTTGAAAAATTTTATTTGTGCCTATTGTTTACGTAAATGAAGACAAAAAATGGTTAAAATCGATAAAATAAATTAACTTCACAAATTACAAACCTTCCTCGTAAGTAAATATCACCTTCCCTACTGCTGTCAATCTTCGTCATAATAAATGCTCCAGAACACACATGGCACAGTCTTTTTTCCATCTAATTGAATGATCAAAGAATTTGAGGAAATTGTATAGCATTATCTTACTTATCTTCTATGTTCTGTTTTGCTATCTGTTATGTTCTGTCTTAGTTTTTTTATGATATTGGAAGGTAAACAAGCAGATGAATTTCCTGATAGTAAGAATTTACCTTAGAGACACCAAAGTTGGTAAAGGTGCGTTGCCAACCTGAGGCCGGGGTGTTAGGCCTCGAGCAAAAGTAAGTTTACCGGCTACCTCACCCTCCGAACACGCCAAAGGCAAGCGGCAGGAATAGGTAAGGCGGTGGTACCAATCCAGGCGAGTCGCTGCGAAACTCAACCACCTAGTAGGATGTCACAGGTATTAGAGACGGTAAGCCTATGCTCGCCTTTTACGAGCTGCCTGGCAGGAAGGTATATTGTCTATTTTGCAAAGGAGCCCGGACCAACACGGGTAAAAGGTTAGGTAGGAAAGTAATTTTTTTTTTGGATTAATAATTAATCATGTAATAAATACAAAAAAACTGTGTGTAATTAGTTATTAAATAATTAAAATAATTAATTTTATAAATATCTCATACAATATTTGCACACCACAAGTTGGTAGATTATGTTGAAATGCCTAAATCATTTTGTAACATATTAAGCAAAAAAAAATATTTTTATGCCCTGCGCCGCTAAAGAAGTTTTCACTTCAAAAATCTTTTTTTTTATTTGAAGAAGCGTACTTCCAAAGTGGTTCCGTTATCGCCAAATCTGGATCCGATGATGAAATCCCAGGGAAATCGAAAAAATACTTAATTTATGTACCTACCGAGATACCGAAAACTTATTACTATATACTGACTTATTGAAATTGAAGTCAGTTTTTTTGCAGTAACATTATTTATTATGGCATATGTAAATTACAATAAAAAGGTTACATGACACCATACACTAAAACTTTCAAATTGAAAACCATTTTAATATTTACTATGAAGCATGTTTTATTATATTCAACGCTGTTTGTTATAACAAATTCGCGATATTGTAAATTCGTATACAAATATATTTGCAACATTTACGAAATGAATTTTTAATGGAAACCGATTACGGGTATTAAATGAATCGCTTTGAGTTATATCCAATATTCATACACGTCATTAATACTCGTTCTAGAATTTACACTTTTTGTCGTCGGCACTTGGTGGAGTTTCATTGTGTACATTTTTCAAATGACACATGTACTTTTCCACAATACATAAAGTATTAAATTACTTTATAGCCGGAATACTTACATTGAAATCTGTGCCTTGAACAGGAAACGCGCCTTTATGTGTCTGTAAGCGATATCTGTTTATAATTATCTAAGATATCAGTTAGCTTGGCTGTCTTCTAATATTACTAGGACATTGGCGAGAACTGACGTTGTAACAATTCAGATGCTACACTGTCTCTTTCATGTACTATAACTATATGTATATAGTTATATTCAAAATGAAAAGATAAATGGTTGAGACGAAAGTTGTAGCATTGGTTCACCATTATTAATCTTTTTTTGGATGGCAATAAAACTGAGTTCATTAGATTTTCGATGCCTAATATTAGGCAATTAGATATCAATGTGTAACTGAATGGATCTTCACTGGAGCTAGTAGAGTCCGCTGTGTTCTTACGTTTTCCTTATCTTTCTTTAGGTTTGGCCTTCACGTTAGTATTTCGCCATTAGTTAAGTAGAAATTTGCATCAAATTTTATATCAATTCGGTTCGGTAATAACTCGGTTGTTCGTAATTAGTTCGAAATCCCATGCTGGGCGGATTTATCGATGAAACGGTAGCCATATTACTTCGCTCCGTTAACGACTTTGAAAAATTGAAGCTTTGGAACTAGCGTTTTCATTGAACTTTCTTCAGGTTTTGGCCTTCACGTTAGTATTTTTCCATTAGCCAAGTAGAAATTTGCATCAAATTTTATATCAATTTTAATTAATCATCAGTCATAAGTCATCAGTAAGTCATGTAAGGCTTTTGGGTAAAGCGGTGGCCTCGTTACTTTGGCTCATTTTATGAGATTTTGCAGCAACAAAGAAATACACGATACGCTAATTTCGTCATGATTAATACATTTGTGCACTTTTACTGAACAACATTGTACAAAATATCACCAAAATTGACTAATTTCACTCAATATCAACACGAAATTCAGATTTTTTGATAAGAAGTAGTCCTCTTTATGACTCCATCGCTTACTGCAACTAACCATATGGCTGTAATATAATCCAACAATATAACAATCAAAATGTGGTATGACACCATCCACCTAAACTTTCAAATTAAGAATCATTTTAATATTGGTAATGAAGTGTGTTTAATGAAAATCAAATTGCAACTGAATGGACCTTCACTGGACCTAGTAGAGTCCGCTGTGTTCTTAGCTTTGACGATTGATAAGAAGTAGTCCTCTTTATGACTCCATCGCTTACTGCATAACCATATGGCAGTAATATAATCCAACATCAACACAATCAAAAGGTGGAATGACACCATCCACCTAAACTTTCAAATTAAGAATTATTTTAACATTTGTAATGAAGTGTGTTTAAACAAAATCTTTTTATAATCAAAATTGTTATAACAAATCCGTGATATTGTAGATTCGAATACAAATTTATTTGCTACATTTACGAACTGAATTTTTAATGGAAACCGATTACGGGTATAAAATTAATCGCTTTGATTTTAAATCAAATATTATTTACGTGATTAATACTCGTCCTAGAATTTGTACTCTTTGTCGTCGGCATTTGGTGTAATTTCATAGTGTACCTACGTTTTTAAATTACGCGTGTACTTTTCCACAATACTTATGTTTATTTTATGTTGCACTTAATCTAACCGATTTCACTTTGTGAAACAGTGCAAGTGGTTTTTAAAAAGTGTAACTACTCGTTTTCATTAGAACTACTATTCAAATTAAAGAAATGCGTATTATGTCATGCCTTTAATTTGCCACATAGACAGTGTTCGCCACTGTCATATTCTGGGTTGTAATTTAGGGTACCACTTACATCGAAATCCGTGCCTGAAATAGGAAACTCAACTTTGCCTTATGTGTTTATAAGCGATATGCATTTATAATTATCGAGAAATTTAATAGCTTGGTTGTCTTCTAATATTGCTAAGACATTGGCGAGCTCTGAAATTGTGACAAGAGGAATAAGTAATAATTCAGATGTTCCACTGAAGGATTCTTTCACGTATCTATATGTATGCAGCAACAATCTAATTTTCTAAAAGTAAAAGTATCTGAATGCCCATATCCCCGAAGAGGTAGGCAGTGGCACAACCAGGGCACCCACGACTAGCCAAAGATACTAAGTCCCACAATGTGATTGGTGGCAAGCCTATCGCCAACCGGGCACATATCCAATACCGAGCAACATTTTTTTTATTAGGAAATTGAAAAAACTCAATTTCTTTTGTTGCCCGACCAGGGATTCGAACCCGGGACCTCATGCAGTCAAGTCCAACAACTGAACCACTAGACCACAGAGGCTAGGCTAGGCTAAAATCATTCTAATAGACAACAATAATGATAACTTTGTTTCGCACCAACTAAACAAATTTTCAGTTAGCGTATCTTCTTTCAACATTAGAAATAGAAAGAGACAAACACGTTTCATGCTGTCAAATTAGTTTTAGCATGACATTTCTAGACTTTTCGATTCCTCAGAAAGGGTTTGTTAAAAAAGTCAAAAGTTGTTATATCTGGACTAATCTGACATATTTGAAATGTTCTAGCTCTCTATAGCTAACACCCAAAATAAGTTAAGTTGGTGCTCACCAGAATTACTACGATTGTCACATCCCTTTCGCCTATATTTTTTTTATTTAAGAAAACTCAGTTTAACATACATCATGGTCTAATTAATTAAAGAGTTTTAAAAAATGAAAAAACTGAGTTTATTTATAATATTATGTCGTCCAAATACACAAAAAATTAGTTTTTTCCTCGACTCGATTTAGTGGTAATGGAACTATTTTGGAAAAACGTTTTTTCAAATAAAAAAAAATAAATGGATTCACAAATGACAGAAAAAACGATTAACTTATATAAAAAAGTATAGATGTCAGTTAAAAATTGAATAAGGGAACATGACGAAAACCAACAGAGGTTTGAAGTGAAGTGGTTTAAAGTATTAAAATTTGCTTAAATTTTCTCATAACAACAGTTCAACTTAGATGTACAATTCCTGAATGTATAACATTAATTAGTATTGACAGTGTTAGTATGATATATAATAAGTACCCGCAAAGTTAAGTAGTTTTAAAAAGGTAATCTTAAGGCAAAAATCTTCACACACATGTACGTCTAATAAACT
>NJDC01000030.1:141981-163322 GCA_002245475.1 Calephelis virginiensis | reverse complement strand
TGCCAGACCTCACGATCCTGACAAACATGTCTTGCTTCCTTCACATTCATAACCCTTTTCATACAAACACGCCGGTTTCGGAGACTCTTGACACCACCCTCGGATAATAGGTATCCGATTGATCTGATCGTGAAATGTCAGCCTTGGTTACCGCCAAATCTCACTAAATAACTTTTTATGACAAGTCATGACTGATTTTGAACAAATAAAGTCCGATTTTGCTAAATTGTGTTACTCAATGCAAACTTAAACTTGATTACCGGCAGATGCTAACAATAATGAGAAAAAATTCAAAATTTGTCTTTAACGGTCAATGTTAATAATGTATTTCTAAAGATGGATTTCAAGCAATCTAGATAGCTGCGTATCCGTCGGCCTATCCTATACCTAATAGCCATATTTATCCTGTCCACAGATATGTTATTGCCAAGCGATAACATAAAAGTGGATCAAAATATCAATCTTGGACAACAAGTTTGGATTAGGATTGATTATTAATATTGGCCGTAAGATAACATGACGAGGTTTTGGCGCCATCGAGAGAAAAGATTGTCGAAGTTTTTTCATTATTTTTGAATTTCATGTTTATATTGAGTGAAGTTATTATATTTTGGTGGCATTTTGTACAATTTTGTTCAGTAAAAGTTCGCAAGTGAAGTAATCATGAAGAAATTAGCGTATCGTGTATTTCCTCTTAGTCGCCAAATCTCATTACATGAGCTTGAGTAATGAGGCCACCGCTTTACCAAAGTCCCTGACATGACTTATTTACGACTTTTGACTGATTACTAATTATAATTGATTAAAATTGATATAAATTTGTTTTGTTCAGTTTGTATTGAAGACGTACATTTCTTACAGTCAAGAAGACCTTGTTCCGTGTTGATCCAGGTCCTCTATGTAGAATAAACCCTTTGCCCCGGTATCCATTGCATCACCTATTCTTTGCGCCATAGCGTGTAGACGCGGCAGTCAGTTTGGGCTTAGAGGTATGATTACATAATAAATATAATAATATATGTCTAAGTATTTGAATTCGAAGTTGAAAGTTTATAAAAGAACTTTAAATTTAGGAAAACGTTTATCCAAAAAATACTTCCAAACCAAACATCCAATCAAAACTTTCAATAATACTAAAACTAATCAATACTTAATATTATAAAGCGGAAGAGTTTGTTTGTTTGAACGCGCTAATCTCAGGAACTACTGGTCCAATTTGAAAAATTGTTTTAGTGTTAGATAGCCCATTTAACGAGGAAGGATTCTAGACCGATGAAGTCGCTTGCAAAAGCTAGTACTTATATAAACAAATAATACATACAAATGGGATAGACTAATCGCATAGAATAAAAATTATACCTGACGATATTCATTGTAAAAATCTCGCAAACCACGGATTTAAATATAGGATTCAAAATCAATGTGCATAAAATCAATAGGTGCTTTACATTAATACCTTAGATTCTATAAAAATGAACATATTTTTTTTAATATGACTAATGCATGGGCCATTAATTATTTCCTCCAAATCTGCCTTTAATATAATCTCAATTATTAAAAAAGATTTCTTTAAAACAACCGGTGCGATCCCATTAAGCCGCTGTCATCGCTACGTTGATAAGATTTAAATTAGCAGCACAATAAAACTGCTGTCAAATCCGCCATTAATTTTGAATTTTTGAATTTAGAACGGGAGCGGTGTTGGCAAAGATATTTTGGTTGCGCATGCTGAGTTATTGAATTTTGGGTACTTAATTATTTTTTTCAATAACAAATTATTTAAATTTATAACAGAGAATAGTAGGTAGTCTCTAATAAACTCAGCTCATTCCCGTATTGGTCCGGGCTCTTATTTATTTATTTATTTATTTAACACTTTATTGCACACAAAAATTAAAATACACAAAATACACGAGAAGTTAAAAATGCACAAAAGGCGAGCTTATCTCTAACTAAAGAAATTTCTTCCAGCCAACCCAAAAAAATTAAGCTGTGAAAATAAACTCTTTCACAGAATAGACCATCTGTCTTCCTGTTAGGCGGCTCGTAAAATGCGAGCATAGGCTTACTGCCACTAGCACCGTTACATCTGACTAGGTGGTAGAGTTTCGCAGCGACTCATCCGGATTGGTACTACTGCCTTACCTATTCCTGCCGCCGTAACATGTTCCGGTTTGGAGATTAAGGTAGCCGGTAAACTTACCTTTGCTCGAGGCCTAACATCCCGGCCTCAGGTAGCAACGCACCATTTCCACCTTTGATGTTTCTAGGCAGCGTGAATTTCTTACCAGCAGGAAATGTGTCTGCTTGTTTGCCTTCTAATATCATAAAAAAATCATATTTATTACGATGTAAGGGAACAAAGTCTCCTTTGGCACCGGGTGACGTCACTACGTACTATGTTAAACTAGTATGTAGCTTGACGAAAGCCAAGCGCAAATATATAGTAAAAGATAATAATTATTCATAATTAAAGTTGGCTTAACACTAGTCATTACGTCTAGCGTGTAAAGGAACGTAATTAAATTTTAATTATAATCTATTACAGAATATTGAGATTAAGTGACTTGGTTACTATTATTATATACTTTTATGTTTAAGCATAGGTACAACATGACTTAGCCGCATGGAGACATTATAATAAGTAAGTATCTTCACGCCCATATCCCCGAAGGCGTAGGCAGAGGCATAACCAGGCACCCACGACTAGCCGAAGACACTAAGTCCTACAATGTGATAGGTGGCGATAGGCTTCGCCAACCGGGCACATATCTTATTCCGAGCAACATTTTTTTATGAGACAATTGGAAATACTACATGTTTCTTTTTGTTGCCCGACCCAAGATCCGAACCCGGGACTTCATAAAGTCAAGTCCGTCACTTGCGCTTACAAATTGGTAGAGCTGATTTGGAGAAGTGTGAACATAAACACCGTGACCGAGATGGTTAAATACGTCTATAAGTTTTTTTTATGATATTGGAAGGTAAACAAAAAAAGGTAAGAAATTCACGACGCCTAGAGACACCAAAGGTGGTAATGGTGCGTTCCTAACCTGAGGCTGGGATGTTAGGCCTCGAGCAAAAGTAAGTTTACCGGCTACCTTACCCTCCAAACCGGAACACGTTAACGGCAAGCATTGGGTATTATGGTGGCAGGAATAGGTGAGGCGGCGGTACCAATCCGGGTGAGTCACTGCGAAACTTTACCACCTAGTAGGATGTCACGGTGTTAATGACGATAAGCATATGCTCGCCTTTTACGAGCCGCCTGGCAGGAAGGCAGATGGTTCATTCTGCAAAGGAGCCCGGACCAACACGGGGAATTAGAAACTTACTCTTTGTTTTCCCTCCGTGATCTAGTATTATTGTTAGTATAAATTTCATAAAATTAATACTATTCGACTAAGCTACATTCTTGCCCAGGTAGGATCAGACCCCAATGGATTCAAAGCAAGGACTATTCTCCATATCTATTTTTGGAATGTTATCCGTCTTTATTTTTGGCTGTATGGTACAAAATATTCACCTTTGTGGTATCCAGGTTGCCCAGGATTGGATTAGTGCCCTCTAGACCTGCCAGCTGTCACATTGTGTATTTAGGTTGAACTTTTGCCAACCTATTCTAGGATATGAGTGTGTATTTATTTACAAGGTTATTTACTCTTCATTTTAGGTATTTTATGAACAAAAAATCTTTATCTCTGATATTTTTGTCACGTTGATTTAGCAGCTTACTTCACTTAGATGCACGAGGGTGCTAAGACCTAATCAATCTTTCTGCCATGTTTTAGAATAAGATTAGCTAACCTCGAAAATTGTTGCTTAGTTTTAATTTATTTTAAGTTGCATATTCTTTGCGTCACCAGAATTGTCACAAGATTCTTTGTAAGGTCTATCTTCTTGTTATAAAAATAGAGATCAATTGTTATTGATTAGTCTCGCAAAAACTCAAGAATAGCTGGACCAATTAGGCTAATTTTGGTTTTGATAAATTGTCCAAGTGTGGTAAGTCCAGGGAAGATTTGAAAGATAAAACCCCGTGTGGGTCCGGGCTCCTTTGCAGAATAGACCATCTGACTTTCTTGCCAGGCAGCTCGTAAAAGGCGAGCATAGGCTTATCATCACTAACACCGTGACATCTGACTAGTTGGTAAAGTTTCACAGTGACTCGCCCGGATTGGTACCACCGCCTTACCTATTCCTGCCGCCATAAGTTCATGACGTGTTCCGGTTCGGAGGGTAAGGTAGCCGGTAAACTTACTTTTGCTCGAGGCCTAACATACTGACCTCAGGTTGGCAACGCGCCATTACCATGTCTGTTGTCTCTAGGCGGCGTTAATTTCTTACCATCAGGAAATCCGTCTACTTGTTTGCCTTCCTATAACATAAAAAAAATGGAAACTAGGAAATATTGTCAAAAAACATTTTTAGTTTCCCATATAATTAGAACGGGTGAATAGCAACTATTTCATAGTATAGTTAATATATTCTTATTCTTTTAAAATTTCTACCTACAAAAATGATGATTGAGATGTCAGGTAAAATATATTCAGTTTGAGTTACTTCTCGGGGACTATTGATATACTTACTTGTATTCATCGGGGTTATTTGGGGGGTAATGTTTAGGGGTATGTAAATGGACTTTGCTATGTGCTACAACAGATGGAATATTTTATGTTTCTATGTCTAAATATTTTTTTATGTTTTTTTCATTTTTATGACATTGGAAGGCAAACAAGCAGACGTATTTCCTGATGGTAAGAAATTTATGCAGCCTAGAAACATCAAAGCTCGTAATGGTGCGTTGCCAACCTAAGTAAAATAAGTTTATCGGCTAGCTTATACTCCTAACCAGTATACGTCAACGGCAAGCACTAAAGTTCTGGTGGCAGGAATAGGTAAGGCGATGGTACCAATCTGAGTACCGAGTCACTGCGAAACTCTGCCACCTATTCAGATGTCACGGTGTAAGTGACGATAAGCCTATGCTCGCCTTTTAGGAGCTGCCTGACAGGAAGGAAGATTATCAATTATGCAAAGGAGCCCGGACCAACACAGGGAAAAAAACATATAAAAAAAACATATCTGAGTAAGAGTTATTTGGTCACTTTACACAGAGTGTCGTGATGCCTGGCATTTCTAAACTACAAAACTTATGACTTAAGAAATAAATACGGAACAATCCGAATAGCACATACTACAAATAAAAATGCTCGAAATAAATGCTCTATACGTTAATTATAATTAATTCAATTTACATTTTGACTTTTACCTCTCTCCCACGGGAGCTCCTTTAGGGAGCGGAATTAAGTTCAAAGTATGTGGTGGGAAACGATAACCTTCTTCGGAACATAAAGTTCCTGCCCTACAATTTTTTTATGGTCTAAACCGATCATAAAAAAAATTGTAGGGAGATTAGAAATGGCATGTTCTAATGATAGTGTGGAAAGTGAAACCAGTTGGCTAAAGTGTAACATAAAGTGATAAATAAAATGTGTTGTGAAAAAGTACAAGAGTTTACTTTACAAAAAGGTCAAAAGTGCTAGAGTTTAATTAAAAAGAATGTTAAAATTAAATGATTAGAATGTTTTTTGCTGCTCCTTTTCAGTCGCCTGCAACCTTTTTTTTAAATAATCGATAAACAGACTTCATTCTGTTTTTTCTAAGAATTCCAGAGTTCTTAGAAATCTTCTACAGTTCTTCCAGAATTCTTCTGCAGTTTTACTTTAAGAATAGACGATCGCGACTAAATTTAAAATACATAGACTACTACGCAGAACGTATATAGGCTACATTTTATGAAGATAGTTCAAGACCTAAAACTAAACTAAAATAAATACTTATTTACTATTTGTATAAAAATACATTTGCAAATATTCAAGTTATCTCCTACAAAAGCTATCTCTATTTAGCTGAAAACCAACTCGACCACGTCACATTTAAAACAAGAAAAAACACTTTGAAATTTGTCTAAGAGTTATGATGCCTCAGACAGATAAACTTAAAAGTTACCTATAACACTGCTGGTTTTCCGTCGGGATTTAAAAACATAGAAAGTAGAATTGTGTCCCTAGATATTCGCATCAAATCTAAGTTTTGTATTTCTAGATTCGACTAAAGCATCTTGACGTCCATATCCCCTAATGGGTAAGCAGAGGCACAACCAGGGCACCCACGACTAGCCGAAGACCCGGGATTCGAACCCTGGACCTCATGCAGTCAAGTCCAACAACTGAACCGCTGACCACAGAGGCTAGACAACTAAATAACACAAAAATACATTTTAGCCTAAAAACTGAGTTAAATCCAAAAATGACGATAACTACGAGGTCAGACGTCAAATATCTCTCTTCGTGGTCCGGGTAATTTGTCGGTGCTGGTAATTATGGGGTTTAGTATACTCGTCCTCGTCGGGGTAATTATACGGTATGGAGGGTTTTTTAACACGGACTTTTACTCTTTACATTAAAGAACACATTTAAATGATGTTATGATATCTACTAAACTTATCTATGTAGCTGCCCCGAACTGAGACCTCGCCTCTTTTTACTAATTCTCAAACCTACTCATTTAATGTTCACTAGTGGCCCGCCCCGGCTTTGCACGGTTATGAAACAAATAAACTTTCCCCTTTAATCACTTCATTTATTGAAAAAGCCTCATCAAAATGCGTGGCGTAGTTTTAAAGATTTAAGCATACAAAGTGACACAGGAACAGTAGGTACTATGTAGTGATTAAAAAAATCAAATTATTGCCAATAAACACACCACACGTGTTTTGGCGACAAATAATATAGATTATGTCCAAGTATTTTGCGCTATTGACAGAAAACTTGGTCGCAGTTTATTCGTATTTCTTGAATTTCGTGTAGGTGTACATTGAGTTAAATTAGTTAATTTTAGTGGGATCTTGTATAATTTTGTACTATTTTAATGCACAAGTAAAGTATGTTATATGAAGAAATTACTGTAGGTATCGTGCATTCACTCGTTTCCGCCAAATCTCACTGAATGAGTTTGGGTAATGAAGCTACCGCTTTACTCAAGACTATGACTCTACTTTCTATGACGATTTGTAACTAGCTTTGAATAATCTAAGCCCGATATTGATAAATTGGCTTCATTACGAAAACGTAAACTTGACTTATGGCAAATGTCTATAACGAATGCTAAAAAAAACTAAAAGAAAAAAAATATACAAGTGAGCTGTGTACCTGGTGATTAAACTGAAAAATAGTGTTAGTTCATGGAAATATTTACGTATCATTTTTTTTTTCAAAAAATGTAATCAAATTCTTTAACCATCTAAAACAAAAAAAAACTGAAGCACAAATTAAATTTAAAATATGAACTTTACCTACTGGCAATGTCTAATATTTGAAAATACTAAAAAGTACAACTCTAATGTTTAAAATGTATTATTTAATTTATTACGACGATGAAGTCATTAAACCTCACCATTTCAGAGGTATGAAAGCGGGTTAAGAAGAAGAGGGATTTGAATTGTTTTGAAAAAAGGAGGAGGTTATACATATAATCGATTCCTCTCTCATTTCTAAGCCGATTTTAAACATTCTTTTCATATTTGAAAAAGACTTCTTCTGAGGTGGCCACATTGCCAATAAATCTAGATCTGACGATGGAATCCTAGGAAAATCGAAGAAAATACATATTTTTTTGTACGTTACGTTACCGATTACTTGTCGAAGTCAAAGTGGGTTTAATTTAGGTAATAGATATTGGGGAATAGGTATTGGAAAATAAATTAGAAGGATTAGGACGAAGATTTGGGTGTTTGTTTTACATTACCTTTTTAAATGGTAGGGTAAACTATTAAGAATATTCGTGCAAAAATTTTCTTACAAAATTGATAAAGGCTACGGAGTTAAAGTCAAATGGTCTAAAGGATGCCATTTAAATTTTTTTCTTACTGGCTTTGGACTTTACCTCCTAGGACAGGCGAAGACCTAAGTTGTCTCAAAATTATTGGCAAAGTATAACTAAGTAAATACCTACGAATACGTGGTATGGAGACTTTTAAGGCATAACTTCTCCGTACCACGTATATCCATTTAACCCTAAAACGTACAATGTAAAAAAATAATAATGTAAATTTATTGCAAGAAAATTCTGTCAAATTGTCAAAATTTTTGTCAAAAAATTATTATCATTTTAGAAGCATGTATGTTCAGTGAATCTAAACCTATTTCACAGTAAACTGTGAAATAGGTTTAGATTCACTGAACTCCTCAATTGTCTTCATTAGACAGCACAACATTTTTGGTATGATAAATTAAAATGCATAATTTTTATAAGTCGAAACACGGTGCAGTATTAATCAAGGTTTGTGATTTAAATATGATGAATTAATAATTATTTAGTAGATAATAAATAGAGTGAAACACTACTTGCATTTGCCGTCGGGGCTAGATATTATAAAGAGTCTGTAACCGGTATGTTTGCCGTTAAGAGTCACGTGACGTGACCAAAGCAAATGTTGAACGTAACATTCAATTCACTCTGCTTTTAAATTAATGAATGAACGCATTTTTGTTTACAATACTACTATTAGGTGTGTAGTTTTTAACGACAATTAGGTATAGCTTAATTTATAGATAAAAATAACAGAAATTAATGTGTAGTGAACAGAACGAATAGAAAATATTATTTTTATACAATCTATTTCTTTGTTATGTTAAAAAAATACGAAAACAGGCATAATATGTCAATCTTCATAAACAGCGTTTTCACTCCTTTTTTATCTGGTTACAACTGTATTATGTACCTAGTCCTATAAAATAATAATTATTATTATTAGATATAATATATTCTTAAATGTCGGTAATTGTTATGTACTTACCTATTAGGGTAATAGTTAATTATAACAATAATTATTTATTAAGCACAGTGGGTAATTGAATTGAAAAATTTAACAAGTATAAAAATATATATAAATAAATATTATTATTAATGTGTATATAGGTAATCTGTCTACTTTTGAAGTATGTAGATGACCGATCAAAACCCACTATAAACCATAAGCTTCTTTAGTTTCTGATTCGTAGAATGAACATTTCAAAGTCTACCTAGAATTACATTCAATTTTATAATGACTTAAACGTAAATAGATTTTAAAGATGTTATAAAAGCGTTAGCTGATTGATTAAAGATTATTTAAAGATTACATTTTTAGAAATATGCTATATTATTCGTGACAATATTTGTAAATATACCTGTTATAAGGTATTACAAACTTATATTGAAGTGCAAAACTGATGATATTAAAGAATCAAGTGCCGAAGACACGCACTTTTGAATAAAATAAAAAATCTTATTCATATTTAAGTGGCCAAGTCACATTTGCAATATTTTAAGCAACACAAGGGTGAGTATAAATCTTCCTCAATCCACGTAGAGTAATGCGCAAAAGCTAGTACATACCTCACGATGGCACTGCATATATAGGTTCATGTCGTTATCTATATATAAGGCAAACACATCACAGAAGACTATCACATGTAAGCAAGATCGATTCTAAGTTTATAGCACACTGAGTTCATGTCTATCGATTTGGCAACGCCCGGGGCACGAAGAATCACGCGTATAAAATATAATAATCGACCATACCGCGGGCTTATCTGTAAACGACTGCAGGCGAAAAGGTTTTCGCTGGGGGCGAAACGCCGTGCGTAGCTCCAGGCTCCGCCCTGGGGGAGTCCTATTGGCCTAAGAGCGGTGTAGATCTCAAATAAGGCCTCCGGATTGGTTACTAATGCCCTAACGTCAGTGGGGGCACACGACGCGGTCGCGGACAATATTTTGACGTTTTTTTTCACCACGGTGGCATCGAAGCGATTAATTGTGATTCTCTATGGTTATTGTAGGGTTAACTGAGTAATGTCTGATTTTTAGTTCAATGATATCAATGGCCTATTGTTGTTTTGTTTGCGTTTACATTTTTGTTACAATTTTAAACCTGTTTGCTAATTTTTTTGTGATTTGAATAAGGTTTGAGGGTTTTGTAAACATTTATTGTGATGTTTTTTGGTTTTGATTTTATGGATGTCTAGTTAATTGGATTTATTTTTTGGATATTTTTGGAGGTTTGTTCGTAGAAAAAATATACTTGAATAGTTTCATTTTTTGGTTAAAGGACTGACCTGCCACTCATGATTTGGGATTTGAAGGCAAAGCTTCTCATGATAACTAGGTGTATGGCTCTTCTGCTATTATTTTAGCTAGTTATTGATAATTAAAATATCGTATTTGATTTGAGCTGCACGTTATTGCTATCATCAACTTTTGCTGAGACTTGTGTTCGATTCCTGACAGGGGCATACTGGCGTTTAATCTTTTTGTTTTGCTATTTGCACACAGTATTTTGCTTATTCTGATATATATATTTAATTATTTCCATGTATTAGAATCGTTAACACTCATGACACAAGTAAATATATAATTTAATTAGTTTGGGGTTAGATTTCATTTATTTCATCCGTCCTGAAATTAAGAATTATTTATTTATTTAAGAATTAACAGTTTAACAACCACAAGCAAAAAAAAACACTTTAATCATTTGTGTATGTACGTCGTGCAGAATATTTATTCGATTTATTTTATAGCAATTAACGTTTACTTTTAATTCAATCAAATATGTCTCCGATTATATTAAACTGATTTTGATAAAATATAAATTTTAAATGAGACCTCTGTCCTTCAATAATCAAAAAAAATAATTAATTTGAATTATATACAGTTTTCATTTATCCAGAAACAAACAAACAGACAAACATTTTAAAAATAAATGTTTCGTGCTTAGTGGCATCTCAGTATTTTATTCTTTTGCGATGTCTTCAAAGAAATAAAAATACATACCGTAATTTGTTAGTATTGTATTTTGAAGAGAAAAACTGAAAACTGAACAGTCGCTATCAATGCAACTTTATATGATCGATAGATGATACTAGGAAACCTAATAGGTAAGTGACAAAAAGAATTAGCAATTATACATAAGCTCAATTTCATAAGTTATAAGATAACAAGCAAGCAGGCAATTCTCTAATGATGAGAAAACTGTTACGTAGAGACCATAGGTGTTAGTGATTCGTTGCTATCATGCGGCGGGGGGCTTTTAGTCCAAGTCTCCTATATGTGTGTCTCCTAGCTAACCTACTCTCCAGCACGGAACACCTCAATATCGAGTACTGACGAAATGACCGTAAGAATACCTACTTACCTTAAGTAGGAAGCTACTGGCACTTCACCACCTAGTGAGAAGGTAACTAATGTTATTTTGAAAAAGAAAACTACTAGGTGTCAGAGAACTGCATTAAAAGGATTATATTTACGGATTTTTTCTTATTAATGTCCTACAGAGTAAAAGACCCTTATAATAAAGATTAAAAAAAGTACGTGATAAATCATGGTCTAGACCAGTGTGCTTAAAAAATGCCACATGAATAATTATTAAAAGTAAAGTAAAGTAAAGTATCTTCACGACCATATCCCCGAAGAGGTAGGCAGAGGTACAACCAAGGCAATAATTATTTATTCATATAATACTTTTTTGGAACAAAATGTAATAAAGCCATGAGTACAGACTTCCTCCTTCCCGGTTCACATCAGATATTGGAATTTCTTCCCTTTTCTATTCTATTTCTTTTTAAAAAAACAATGTAAGTTACACTATCTGCAAATTGCATATTTTTTAGCCCCATGACGAAATATATTTCGAGCTTCTTAGTTAATTTAGAGTATGTTTTTGGTATTGGAAGGATATTAAACAAATTAATTAAAATTTATGTTTTATTAAAAACAGTCAAGAGGGAGAGGCGGAAAAAGGGGGTGTTATAAGTTTGACGTTTGGATGTTTGTGTGTGTGTGTGTGTTTGTGTGTGGGTGTGTGTGTTGCGCCGTAACTTTGAGCGGATGGAACGATTTCAATGCGGATTTTTTGTTTGAAAGCTGCCGGGTTCGAGATGATTCTAAGCTACATTTTATGTAGATTTTTTAGATACTATTATTTACTAAACATGTATTCTGTTTTTGTTAATAAATTAGAAATGTACTTTTATGTAATTATATAGTTAATGTTCTATTACAGATAAACTGTGCTCGGCTCTCCTGATGTAAGACACAACCGTGCCTATGGACACCATAGATGTTGTAGGTGCGTCGCTGTCCTGACAAGGTCATTATGGTGGCATGAATAGGTTGTGGAACACCACCAGTGCTACAGTCAGTTGGTAACGACACATTTAACCTATGCTCGCCGCTTTTAAGCTGCCTGGCAGAGAGGCAGATAGTAATTCTACACTAGAAGATCGGGACAAATATAGGAAAATTAAGTATTAGTTTAAGATTAGTTAAATCTTAATTGTAATAATAATAATTAATTGTATATTTCTATACTAAGTAGAACCTATTCAAATTTATATCTGTTAGAAGTAATGTCTTCACTAACTGTACTAGCTTCATTCCCTAAGATTAGTTCTATTTATCTGATGCACAAATAAATAATTAAACTACATTAAGATAATAAGGTATGAAAGGTGAGCTTATCTTTATCTCTGATAAGAGATATATTACAACTAATGTTCCAAATATTATATTAGTTGCTAGAAAACGATAACATAAATTTAAAGAGGTAGAAATATACAATTAAAGTTAAACTAGTCTTAAACAAAAAAAATATCCTAAACTAATACTTATTTTGTTTATTTAAGTAGGGTAATACAGAGAAACGCAAATAGAAGAACTGAAATAAAAATATGGCTATTAAACTATGACTTTAAAAGTCATAGTTTAATAGCCATACTTTTAAGGGTTTAAAATATATTTTCTTAAAATATGTTAATTGTAGGTATCAATTATCTCTTTTTGTGCCATGACAAAATTTATACCTAATTAAAAATAAGGATATTGTGTAATTACTTTATGAATTAAGTTTCTCATTTCGGGTTACCTGTCTAATATATTTTTGATAGAGATAAACTCATGTGTAGCTTCTATTCTTTCTTTTTTACGTGTAGATATTTTTGGCAGTCTTATTTATAATCTTGTTTTTAAAGGTGTTTCAAAAGAGTTTGCTTAAAATAGGTAGGTAAGTAGATAGTTTTTTAATGATAAAATGTAAACTATATATAAAAAGAAGGTAGCGCTAGTTAAACTATTTATAACTCAAGAACAGTCAAATCGATTTGGCTTAAAAAGAGGAGGTAGCTTCGAACCAGAAGAAGGACAATTTTTTATCACGTTTGACTGCGATGAATCTGGGAAAGACGAAATTTAGATGTTTTCCATACAATATAGAAGGGATGGAACTGCTAGTATAACCTAAATCAACTAACGCATATTACAATTTGATCGACATGGCATGATATAGAGGTACCTAACATAAAAGTATAAATAAATATCTCTGGACAAGTTACACAAATTGAATCTAACCTCAAGTAAGCAAGTTATATGCTTGTGTCATGGGAGTTCTGAATAAGTTTAATAAGCACCCAGACCCGGAAATGCAGACATCTAAGTGGAGGCGGTTTAATTTTTCGCCTCGTTGGTCGAGTGGCTAGCGTACACGCCTAACTACACCGACTAACCGCGAAGCTCGGGTTCGATTCCCTACGTTACCAGGCATTTTTGTGATGAACATTTAGATGTCTGCATTTCCGGGTCTGGGTGTTTGTTAAATTTATTCAGGTATCTATTTAAGTATTTCTATGTAATAATATAGTTGACTAACACCCATAACACAAGCATATAATTTCCTTGCTTTGAGGTTTGATACTATTCGTGTAACTTGTCTATTCATTTTTTATTATTATATAAATTTATGAGTAATTAGTATTAATTATTATTGTAATAAATTTTGCCTTAATGTCGGGTTCTACTTATTTTTTAAATTTAAGTCAACTGGGTTATAGAGAGGAAGTATCGTATCTCTATAAGTGCAACATCACGTAATATAATAAAAAACAAGGACGTGTCTGCTATGAGGTTTAAAACAAAGGAGATTCCACCGCCTAAAGCGGTATTCCCCAAACGATATAACTTTGGCATAAGCGAGAGTGAACAGCGTTATTCTGACTTAGGACGAACATATCTTCACTTTCAACTTGATTATCGAGGACTTTTTATAGTTATAGAAGGTATACGAGATCCCGTGACTATTCGGCCTAGCCATAATTAGGTGAAAGAGTGCTGTGCAGCAGGTTGATGGCATTGGTGCTATTGTGAAAGAGTAGGTATATAAATACTACGTAATTTGAGGCGGATTTTCCATAGATATATAGCAAACCCGAATTTTGTATGAAGTTTGCCTTAAGTGACACAAGACACTTGACAGACAAGCAACAGAGTCTGTTAAATAACATGGTGAAAAGGTATAACCCGTTTAATTTTAAAGTAAGTCTAAAGGCATTCAGATTTAAGACAACCAGTGTCATATTATTTAAGTAAATAAAAAACATAGCAAACTCAATACTTTTAATTTTGTATATATGTTGCGCCAAACTGCTATTGTTTTACTTATTTTTGCAAACATAGCATGTATTTTTTTTATTTTTTTTCATTGCTTGTTGTGGTCTAACCGCCTTTGTCGCCTAGCTGTCTTGTATTGGAGTTAATTACATGAGGTCCCAGGCTCGATTAAGGGGTTAGGCAACATAAAAGTGTTTTTTTCAATTTTCTAATAAAAATATCGTGCTGGCAAAAAATCGCCCAATATAACATATCCCATCGTCGTCAACATTTTTTTATTATTAGAAGTAGAGGATTCGATTCCCGAAGCCCGGGATCCCGGGATCCCGGTCGTATTTTAATTTTAATTTTCGGGATTAAGTCTCATAAATCCCGGGATTTTCGGGATTTATAGTTGGTTTTTTAAATGTGAATACAAATGTACGTGAAACGAAATGTCCTTACTTTCATTTACGTTTAGACGGCCATCTTTTAAACTCTGCTGATTTCGTTTGTATTTGCTAACGACCGGTTCCACGGTATTACGCGTGAAAACCGCTTTTAGTCGTGTAAGTATTGCTATTTTTGTTAATTGGTGATAGTCAATGCATTTATTAAAAAAATACAATCATTAATGTGTCTGAGTGAATATAGATGAAAAATAACGAACGTTATATTCTGTAGAGGTTACGTTTATATCAAGGAATATACATACTCTTTAGCAAGAGGTTTATATTGTGTACGTTACCTTAGCAAGAAAGTAGCACCTCGAGTAATATTAGTGCTCGATCTGCTGTAAATGTGCGCCGAATAAAAAAATTGTGCATGCTGTCTTTTTTGAAATAAACGAAAAAAACTATTCCTGTTTGGGTAACGTTGCTCCAGCAGGAAAATTCTAAACTAATTATCGGGCAATTAAAAATTGCCCATGAGCAGAAAGCTTATATTTGTGCGCTAAATTTGTGCGTCTTCGGGTTTTCGAGATATTGCGTTTCCCGCTACGGTAACGCAAAATCGAGTATCTCAAAGGCTATTGTATGTGCGCCTGTAGAATAAGAATAAGAATAGTACAACAGTTTATGTTTTCTTAAAATCGATTTCATATCTGGTGTAACATTTTATACCTATTCATTGATGTATATTTTTACATAAAATATGTTACAAGATGTTAGTACGATTACATATTTTGTACAACTACAAAGCATACCTACATATTCCCACAATAAATAATTTCATTTAAATATCAGCTTTTTTTTCTTTCTTTAAGTTTTGGCCATCACGTTAGTATTTAGCCATTAGTTAGTAGATATTTGCATCAAATTTTATATCAATTCAATTAATTTTAATTAGTCATCAGTCGTAAGTCGTCAATAAGTCATGTCAGGCTCTTGGGTAAAGCGGTGGCCTTTTTACACAAGCTCATGTAACGAGATTTGGCGGCAACGAGAAAATATACGATACGCTAATTTCTTTATTATTATTTTATTTGTGCACTTTTACTGAACAAAATTGTACAAAATGCCACCTAAATTGACTAATTTCACTCAATATTAACACGAAATTCAATAATTATGAAAAAAACTTCGACCATCTTTTCTCTCGATGGCGCCAAAAACTCCTAAATATCAGCTTGTCGTAAATATCGAAGACAAAATGAAAAAGTGCAATTCATGTTTGTTTGTTTTTTTTTTAAGTTAATTTGCCCCTTTCTGGGGCCGGCTAAGACCTTTAAGCCATGCTGCCACGTCTTCCGTATTAATTAATTCTTATATACAGTCATTAGTCACATGTCTTCCGTAGTAATTATTCTTATGAAATCATTAGTCACTATTTACAAAGTCACGGCAGGGTCTTGAGTAAAGCGGTGGTCACTTTACACAAGCTCACTTTGGGAGATTTGGCGGCAGTGAGGAAATTCACGGTACACTAATTTCTTCATGATTATTTTATTTGTGCACTTTCACTGAACAAAATTAAACTAATTCCCAACTAAATTAACTAATTTTACTCATAATTTACACTATATTCAATAATTGTGAAAAAATTACGACCATCTTCATTCACGATGGCGCCAAAACTCCGTTTATTTTTTTAATGTAGAAATATAATTAACGACACAAACATCATACAGCCAAAACTTTCAACGTATAAAAGTCGAAACTTTTTCGCTCGCCGACCAAATGTCCGATACCTCGGGCAGCTTATTAAAACACAACATACTAGCGTAACACCAATTTAATTATCCCAAATTATGTTTGAGAATGATAAATTTTGAATGTTGGCACCGCAACGTGCTAATTCTGACCGCAATGCTTTTGGGGCTTGACAGCTGTTGGTGTAACCATTATGTTTAAAATTTTAAATAAAGAACAATTTCATTTTTGAAACCCCTTTAATTAAATTTCGAAAATTGAAAAAACAAGAATGCTTCTGAATTTAATCCAACATAATCAAGTTCTACGACTACTTATACTCATACTCCTCGACTACTACTACTCATATTCCTCGGGTTGGCGACATATTATTGGAGTAATTAGTTCTTGTTACAATAAGGACATCCGTCTGCTTGTTTGCTTCTGTATGTAATAAAACTATATTGAATAGCATGAGTTTTATAACACCTATTCAAAACTACAAAATATGCATAGCACATTAGCAATACATCTGTGATTCACCACGGTGACCCAAACTACCGCTTAAGGATTACAAATGTCAAAATCATTTGATAAATTTAGGTTTTTTGTTTTAGCCAAGCCATTTGTTATCCATGGACCGTTAATTTGATTTTAAAAATGGAACTAACGGTTTTTTGAAATTCATCACATTTTATTTTTTGTTTTTTCTTTTGAGACTGCTTGGTGCCGTAGAACTTTATAAACGTCATCTTTTGTTACTTGTGTTGCCATGTACTGCGTTACATATGTAACTGTGAAACATTGTGTTTTTATCAAACGCAATGCCAGCCTGTTAGCTGGCATGCTTATATGTTATGTCTATCTGTTGATAGACATAACATATAAGCATTCGAATGCTTTGAAAAATAGACTGATTAAATTTACACTTTTCAATGTCGGCACTTGGTGGAGTTGTATCGTATGTAGTACCTACACACTTTTTGTGTTTTGTGTTTGTGTTATTTAAAAAGTGTGTTACCAGAATCATTGCACACAAGAGTTCATAACATTTAACACCAATGACATCTTAAATGTTTTATGGTGTTAAAAGACAAACAAGCACATAGATTTCCTGATGGTAAGAAATTTACGCCGCCTAGAGACACCAAAAGGTGGTAATGGTGCGATGCCAACTTGAGTTGATGAGGAATGTTAGGCCTCAAGCAAAAGTAAGAATACCGGCTACCATAACCTACCAAACGGAATATGTCAACGGTAATCAATAACGTTATGGCGGCAGGAATAGATAAAGCGGTGATACCCATCCAGGAGAGTCGGTTCGAATCTCTACTACCTTTTACGAGCTGCCTGGCAGGAAAACAGATGGTCAATTCGGGACCAACAAAGGCAAAAATCTTATTTGTCAATTATCCATTCTTTCAAACTAATATTGTGAATGTGAAAGTTTATGCATCTGTTATGCTTTCATAACTAAACCCGTAAAAGGTTTTTACGAAATTTGATATGCGTATAGTTAACTAGTAATAAATAACCACCCTAGTTTAAACATAGGCTACTTCTTTTTCAAAATCAATCCCCAAATGCTTATTATATGGGATGAAAGTTTATGTAAACATATATTCTATGCTGACAAAGTCACTGGTAAAAAATATAAAATAGCTTTAAAATCTAAAAATACGAGTAGGTATCTATGCTCAGTACCTAATACCTATACACAGTGGCGTAGCTAGGCGTGGGCAAAGTGGGCATTCGCCCACGGCCTTGCATCTAAAGGGGCCTCGCTCAACCTGATTTAAAATCTTTGTTTATTTATAAATTAAATAAAATTCTGAAAAACATTGGCCTCACTCTTCTGTATCTGAAATACATAAAAATTAAGTTGACTATGCCTGTAAGTACAGCTTCCGCAGAAATAAATTTGTCTAAATTAAAATGATTAAAAACTCCCTAAGAAACAGCATGAAACAGGAACCAGTGTCTGCTTTAGCAATATTAATTACAAATTTTTATTACATAATTTTTGTAAAACAAAAAGCCGAAGAACGTTATTTTTGTAACAATGTAAATTAATAGACTTAAAAAAAGTCTAGGTGCTGTTCTAGAGTAAGAATAAAAATGAAACCTCTTTTGAAATGTATTTGTTTTAAATACTCTTTATCCATCTCTCGTAGCGCTTGTAATGTTTCCACTATTAGTAAAGTAGCTATGATGTGAAATCATGTTTGGTAAGATCATGGTGTATTAATATAAGTACAAAATAAAATTTTTGTGCTGCTTTTGGGAACGAACGGAAAGGGGCCTCCCCGATGCGACTTTGCCCACGTATACATTAGTCCACGCTACGCCACTGCCTATACAAATGTGTGTTTCTATCAAGAATCGAATACTAAATATCTTAAAGAGAGTAAGTAGAGTTTAATGAACCAATCAATTATTACCGTTTTATAAATAAACACAGACTAAAGGACTTTTAAGCTCAAACTGGTATAAAAGTCTTTATTACACTATGGTACATACTGTAACATCCACTGTATTTTAAACTTATTTTAGATACTCTGACAAAAATTAGGTATAGTCTGCATTGCACTGTAACAAAGACTATAATGTAATACCAGGTTGAACCTTGGAGTAATTTATTCTGCTTTTTAATATGACGGATAGGGTTACATGAGCAGTGTGAGGGATTAATTATCACTTTAACTACCAATAGACATTCGTCATGGTTACATAGATTCTAAGTACATAGTTAAATAACAAATATGGCTATAATCTTGCTTGCCTTGCCCTACTTCATCGGCAATTTTATTGAAGTCCTTCAGATACCACCATTTTACGTATTCCTATCGTCATAACTCGTCTTATTAATAAATAAAGAGTAAAGTACGCCAAGGTTCAACCTGGTATTATCCTCTTTAGTATAATGTGATACAGACTATAATAACAAATTAATTTTACTCCTACGTTAGTCCATGTTTATTAATAAGACCACTTGTGTTTTCTCGCCAATGTAGTGTTCCGGCCGGTAGAGTAGCCTGAACTGACTTAAGTAAGAAGCTTTACACCCCAACTATAGGTTGGCAACGCTTCATACAATTTTTGGTGTCTTATAGCCAGGATGTTGTCTGCCTGTTTTCTTTTCGAATTTCAGTCTGAAAAAATAGTTGTAAAAAATTATAAATATTTAAGATAAATTATTTTTCCAAAGTTTTAAAGAAAATAAATTTTCTCTGAAACGATTATTTCATTTGTGCACTTTCACTAAAAAAAATTGTACAAAATGATACCAAAACTGACTAATTTCACTCAATATCAACACGAAATTCAATAGTTATGAAAAAACTTCGACCATATTTTCTTTCGATGGCGCCAAAACTCAAGGTTCAAAGATTATTTTCAGATTTCATTCTTATTCTTTTTTTGAAATTTGTGACTACAACTACAAAATTACGGATTAGGATACCTATATTAAAAAAATTGTACATGCTTTTGATACTCAAGGCATAATGCGGACATTCTGTCAAAACGACTAACATATTATACATTAAATTACACAAAATTGGTGTTTGTAATTTGGTTGAAGAATTTCAAGTATTGTGTATGATTACCGCATTCTGGGACAAGGCACGCGAGTCTATTACTGGCTATAATTCACTGCTCCTCATCATATAACTATTAAGGATCAATTTAGTGTTACCAAATTCCATACATAATTGAATGGAGATAGTGTTTTAATTGTGCTATATTTCGAGAAGAATTGAGGAGCACTTTCTTGACGGAGCGAAGAATTTCAGTCTTTGATTTCACTGGCTCATTAACCGAGAAGTTGGCGCATACGCCTGATTCCACTAATCAACCACGAGGCTCGGGTTTGATTCTTGACGGGAGCAGATATATGTGTTGAGCAAAATGCCTTTGTTTCTGAGTTTGAATGTTTTCAAATAGATACTAGTAGTTTAACAAAAGGAGGTACTTTTTGTGATAGGTCATCGAACAAGCATACGAGTCTCCTGATGATTAGAGAAAACCGTGAAATAGGCACCATAGATGTTATAGGAGAAACAGGTAAAATTTGTATTTAAGTTCTGCTGCTATTCATATGCTGAGTTTTGGTTATAACATTTCATTTCGTTTTCTTAAGGCTTATGATAAAAAACTAGCCTTTTCTGATAAAAGAAGATAACCATCGCCTATAAACACCATTGATGTTACTGGAGCATCGCTATCTTGTTGAGGATAGGCCACTGCCTACTGAGTGTCAGTATATTGGCTAACAATGGACAAATATGACGATGGCGAGCATTCGGGTAAGTATACGGTGTACCTAGTGTAATAATGCCTAGTGTCAAAAAAAGACTTATAATTAGACTTATTTATGATCAAGTGACTCACATTCTAAGACCATAAAATATGACCTACAACCCTTCGAAGTCCGTATACCACAAAACGTTTTATAATTGTACGTTGTTCCAAAAGCACCTGTAATTATGGTCTAAGTATAGGGATTCCAAGGATTTTATGGTCACTTTATGAATAGCTTTGGTTTCTTGACGAAGTATTCATTTATTTTACTAGGTAACAGAAAATTCTTCAGCTTGTTTATTGATTAAAAAATTAAATTAAAAGAAAACATTAAATTTTGTCATGTAGCTTTGAACCATTCTACTTTATCTTTCAAATAAAAAAACTGCAACCAAATCGAATCATTTGTTTAAGAGTTGTAATGCACAGACACACTCACTCACTCAC